>PVJL010008696.1:0-64327 GCA_004026885.1 Lyroderma lyra
AATGCCACAGTGCTGAGAGCTATGAAGCCTAGTCACTACACCATCAGAAAACCCCTAATTGATATTTTTAAAGTATTTCACCCCAAAGCAGCAGAATATACATTCTTTTAAAGCATACATGGAATATTTTCCAGGATAAACCACATGTTAGGCCACAAAACAAGTGTCAATAAACTTAAGAAGACTGAAATTACATCAAGCATCTCTGATTACAATGATATAAAACTAGAAATCAATTGCAAGAGAACTGAAAAACCCACAAACACATGGAGGTTAAATAACATGCCACTAACAATAAGATCAAGGATGAAATAAAAGATACCTTGAGACAAATGAAAATGAAAACAAAACAACACAAAATCTATGAGAGACAGCAAAAGCAGTTCTAAGAGGGTGATTCATAGTAATACAGGCCTACCTCAAAACAACAACAACCAAAAAACAAACAAACAAAAAAAAACAACAAGAAAAAGCCCAAATAAACAATCTATAACCTTACACCTAAAGGCACTAGGAACAGAAGAACAAACAAAGCCCAAAATGGGTAGAATAGAGGAAATAATAATCAGAACAAAAATAAACAAAATAGGGTTTAGGAAAAAACACAAAAGATCAATAAAACAAAAGCTGTTTCTTTGAGAAGCTATTTTGACCACAAAATGTGCTTCACACCTATTTTAATCTACTTTTATAATCTTATTAATACAAACACTTCTCCATACCTATATGTCTAAGACATACGCACAAGCACAGAGGATCTAGAGATTTAAATAAACATGAATGGTTATGTGGGGGGAGGTAAGAAGTGAGAGATTGTTTCTCCACTGAGCAGTTGTATGTTCCAATACATAAGAAGAGAAAAATGTCTTTATTTAAAATTTTGAAATTTTATTGATCATGGATTTTTGCATTACTTTTGATTTTGTAAATATCACATTAAAATATTATTTGTCTTGAATATTAAATTTATGAACTTTGTCTTCAATTTTGTGCCCAAGATGAGTGCCTGACATCTCACATCAGTCCTGCCCTGTTACGAAGGCAAGTAAGGCAATCCCCATACTTTCATTCTATACACATTTTCATCAACAATATGACTGTAATGCTCACCACCATCATCATCTTACCATACCACATATATAAGTAACACACTTGAAAATTAAGAAAAAAGAAAGTTGACCAAGCGAATTAACACATTATGATTATAACTAATGCCTAAAGGCCAGCAGATGCCCCAATTAAAAGCTTATAATTGTTGTCCTGCTCAGCATAGTATAAGACTGATATCTGGACCTGACAAGTCCCTCAGAAGATGCACTGATATTATCTATAGATCATGCTCATTTTCAAAACTAGATTCCTGATGACAAATCCAGCAGCACAATCCTCCCACCAGAAAAGAGACACATGAGCGTGCAATCCAGCCACAGCAAGCTGTACGTGTGCTTATTATGCTAAGTAACAGGTTCCATGTGTTTAGTACTTTATGCAGTGATATGTATAGATACAATGATACACTATTTCATATCATATCAACTTCATGAGGTATGAATTATTATCTCCCATCTTAATGATAAAGGAACTAAAGATGAGCAAGATTAAATTGCTTGTGCCAGATTACATAAGGGACCAGGCTTTAAATTCAGGTTTCAGGATCAATGCTGTTTCCTCTACAGCTATCTCAAAATACCCAAGTACAGTGAGCTAATGCAGGATAACATTTAGAAGAGAAAAGAATTTTAAGTTTTCTGAGTATTTGTTAAAGTTGCTTGAGATTTCAGCATGAGTATAGAAGTAGCCTTCTTAAAGACATCCTATGAGAAAACAAACACACAGATCAGATTTAGAAAAAGGATGATAAGATACTAAAAACACCGTCAAGGATGGCAGCAAAAGCCTAACTTACTGAATATTTTCAAGAGTACACAGTTATCTTGTAGAGAATAATCTTGAGAATCTTTCTAGATATGCCAGGCTTTTCTTGTCTGTGTTTTTGTTTAGTTTTTTTGGTTTGTCTGACTGTTTTTGTTTGTTTGTTTGGGTGGGTGGTTGGGGTTTTTTGCCTAATCTTCAGGGAGAGCTGGTGAAAAAAAAATAATAGCAAAATCTACAGTCAACTGAACAGAAATCTGCAAAAAACTGGAGTTTAGGAATTCAGAATTGCAAAATAAGCAACATGCTGTGGACTCTAGAAGGGTCTTAGTTGGCAGCTGAAATGAGTCATCGAATGTAAATCATCTGTTTCTCTCAGGGACAGGTCTAACATCTCAGATAGGCACCAGAATACCAACCACTCCCACCATTGTCCCACCTATACAAGTGAAAGAGTTAAAGGCAGGAATAGAATTTGGCTCAATCCTGGCTGATAGTTAAAATGCTAACAAGCAAATGACTAGTAGACCCCAGATGCAATAGGGACCCTTCAGTAAGGGCCATGCCATCTTTGCCAATCACAGTCAATAAACAAAACAACAACAAATCACAGCTTTTTTCACTTAAGACGAATAAGGAAAGCAAATTCGTTACAGCTCAAAAAAGTTGTATTCACAAGGAAATCTTGAAGGTAACAAGCTAGAAAACGGAGCTATGGAAGCAACAGTATTTTGGTACCAGGAGTACACCAAGATCCACCTCTCTGAAAAATGGGCCCATGAATGATATTTAGACTTCTAAGCTCCTTGAGCTCTATCTAGCAGGAGCTCCAACACCTGGCCCATGCACCTCACACAGTGCGTGGTCAATAAGTTGTTGTCAAATTAATAAATGAGTCTACGACTCCTGCTGGTTCACATGCTTCCAAATGATCAGATTGGTGTCTTCTCCCTCCTCTTCTCTGTGGTAAATTCCTCCTGGTTTTTCACAATCCATCTCAATGAATCCTTTAAGTCCCCAGAGTCCTCTGCTGCTGCCTCTATTACAGCATTTATCCGATGGAACTGTCATTCCACAGCTGCCCTATCCAGTATAATAGCCACTAGCCACCTAGGGCTATAGGCACTTAAAATGTGGTTAGTGTGACTAAGGAACAGAATTGTTCATTTTATTTCATTTTAATTAGTTTATTTTTAAAATTGATGCTCAGTTATCAAAATACTTTTAAGTACATTTGGAACAACTTGAGAATGTGAATCTACTCTTTCAATCCTAATGTTTATGACATCTATAAAGATCAAATATCCTCGGTGAAAATTTAACGTCCAAACTGAGATGCTGGAGAGTGTAAAATAGAATCCAGATTTCAACAACTTAGTATTACAAAACACGGAACGCCAAATAGCTGATTAATAATATTTGCTATTGATTGTGTTAAAATGCTGATATTTTGGATAGAACAAATTAAATACAATAGATTATTAAATTAGTTCTACTTATTTCTTTTTACTTTTTTAATGTGACTACGAAAAAATTTTAAGTTATGTATGTGGCCAAGCACTAGTCTAGAAAGTGTTCCACTTTCCAAACGCTACTCACTCAGAGAAGCATTATATATGTTAAATCTGTTTTACCAGTAAAGAAATAGCTGTATCTTTACCAGTAAAGAAAAAATCATGTAACGTGCCCCAGAGTACAGGGACAGTGGGATTTGAACTAGGTCCCCAGGGCTTGCTACTCTGAGCTTCACTTCCTCTTTTTCCCTGATGTCTACATGTCGTCCTGCCCATGAGACTGTGACCTCCCCTGCAGTACACCCTGCCTTCATCATATTTATGTCTTCACCCATTTGGACACAATAAGCAGCTAATGAATTTTTATTGAACAAATTAAACATAGAGTGAATAAATGAAATGGGATTATCTATGTAAATATATTTGTAACATATAAAGGAATCCATATCATATTAAACTCAAGTTTAACAATAGATAGAGGAATAAGAATGCATCTGATTTGTCTAGAAATGTTGCCAAACTCCTTAGTGGTGGTGTTTATATTTGACCAAAGACATATGATCTTTTTTGAGGAAAACATATTGATTATGAGGAGTTCAGCCTAATGACAGGCAGTCAGGCTCTTAAAAAACCAGGTGGGGAAAGAACAGTTATCTGCCAAAGGAATAAGAAGGGTTTGCACACATCCGAATTTTTAAAGTTCAGTATTGTTGAAACTGCTCAAATTAGGGCAGCAATAATTTTGTATGAAGAGTTAGAACAATCTTATATTTTAGGTTTATATTTCACAACAGATTTGTTAATAGACATAACAGACATATTTCTCAAGTCCATTCTATTGGCCTTTATTTGTCACTAAAGAATGTCTTACAATTAAATGTACATTTGTTTGACAAGGAAAAAACTCAGAAAAAAAAAAGAAAGAAAAAACTCGGGATCAAGAGTTAGAATAAGGAGAATACAAAAACTTCACAGTCTTGTTCTTTCTCTTAGATTAAAAGTTTCTGTAATACTATTTTCTTTATTGTCATTTACATAAGAAAAAATCCAATTGAACTCCACCAAAACTGGCCAAATGCCTGCTAGGTGCTTGTTACTAAAAAGTGAATAAGAAACTCCTCTAAATCACTATTTTATCATTTCTTTCCCTTCTTACCCACTCCTGAAAATGAGTAATTTTTCAGAAATGACAATATGGAACAAAGAAGATAAAACAAGTCTGTAAAGAATAAGCCTTACATCGCAAGTGTAGAGTGCACAAGAAGACTAGGATCACTGCACAACTACAAATAGAAACTACATAGAACGTTCTGTGCAGGAAGGGGGAAACAAAGCATAACCTTAGAGTTTGTGATTTGTTCATTCTTTCTAATTATTAGAAAATAAAATTAGTCTCCTACCAAGACACCTGCAGCCATGTTAAAACTTCAGATGATTCCTGTTTGCAAAGCTCATCTATCTGAATTTCTTCTGGGCAAGATAACCCAGACATATTGAATGCACAGACTAGCTGGTTTAATTCTGTCCTTAACGGTTATCCCAAAGATAACCTTAATGGTTATCTCAATAGTAGATAACTGTGCCAATGAGTCATCAATTTTTTGTCACCTATCTAGAAAAATGGTTTTAAACCATTTAGACAAATATTGTTTTTGTCTCTTATTTAAGAAAAAAATATATACATTCTTTCCCTCATTGCTTCTCCCCCTCCTTAAAGTCAAGAAATTGTCCGTGAACAGATACCAGACTCTAAAAATTATTCAAAGCATTCTAGTGACACATCAAAGAGAGAAGAGACCAGGAAATTAATTGCAACAATTTCTTTTGAACACTCCAACGAATGTTTTAACTGGTGTGTAGGAGTGTCAGAATCCAAGTATGCAAAAGGGGAGGACTTTAGAGGGAGAATACAAATTGGAATGTAGCTGACCATTTAAATTTATTTCCTTGTCTGGTAAAATTAGCAAGCAGTGTATTTCAGGAAAACCCATCACTTACCAACCAACTAAAGGGCTGTTTCTTTCCTAAGAACACTTTCCAAAATGTGACAACTAAAAGCACATTGTTTAAATCTTCCAACTACAGACAAGCAAATGTTGAATAAAATAACTGTCATAAAAAGAATGATGTGCCATTAACTAGGCAGTGGCATTATGCAATTTGGGAAATCTGTCCTTCTGATTCTTTTCCAAGTCCTTATACTCATATGACCCACTCCATTGACACACAAAAGAATTGCTCACTGAAAAACCAACAGCAAACAAAAACTATGCCTGTTGAAATGACAACACTGAAAGCACACTGTATTTTAAATCCATGTGCAAGTTGGTACTTAGAAAGTAAATGTGTCTCAGATTTATGTTCCATTATTTAGAAAAGAAACAGATTAATCAAAAAAAGTGATATTGCAAACAATACTGAAGTGTAGGAATACTGACCCTGCTTAAAACAGATTATTTTCAAGAATTTTAGAAGAACTATATGTCATTAATAGTTTTATTGTCATTTTTATTTATTCATTAAAGCACGTTCCACATCCTGTTTTCCTAATTTGAGTTGCTATGTATTCTTGAAAGTAAACTAAAATATGATTTTTTATTATTTTATTTTGACAGAAATGACAAATGATAGTTTTATAAAGTAAGGAACTGGAAATTGAGTGATGATCATAAGCCTATTGTTTATTTTATTGCGTTTTTACAACATGTCAAATCTTTAATAAAATTATAAAGGAAAATAAAACTGGTATATTTAATGTTGTTATTTTCCTAAAATCATCTTAGGTTAAAACAGCCAAGTTCAATCCACCAAAATAACTTTGGTCTCTACCTGTTCCAGCAGATAGAATTTTACTACAGAAGTTGCATGTATAATGGTTAGGAGCTGAATCGTATTTCCCAAAACTCATGTTGAAGTCCTGACCCCCAGTACCTCAGAATATGACTGCATTTGGAGACAGGGCCCTTAAAGTGGTGACTAAGTTAAAAGGAGGCCATTATTTGGGCCCTAGTTCAAACTGACTGTGTCTTCACAAGAAGAGGAAATTTGGACATAAAGAGACACCAAAGAAAGGTTCACAGAGCCTCCAGTCTCATCACCCCCCTATCAACTTACACACCATTATTATCCCATATTTTAGTCCGACTTAATTATTTAACCTTCCAATTAAACACTGTTTAATTAATGCTTATTTTTATTTACTCACATATTTCTCAATCTTTTACTGATCAGTCCTGCTTGCATATCTTCCTAGAGTCTTATTCTTAGGCCTAATATACATCCTTCCTCAAATTTTTGGTGGTTGTTTTTTGTAGCGAACTGTTTTTGTCTGATAATATCATTATCTCACTTTCATTCTTAGAAGATGATTTTACTATGCACAAAATCCTAAGTTTGAAAATTATATTCTCTCAAGATATTTAAAATAGCGTGCCACCAGCTTCTCATTTTCATTGTTGAGATTGATAAATCAATCATCTAATTGCTTCTTCCTATGAAGGTGATCTTTCTTTTCTCTGTGGTTACATTTAAGATAAGCTCTTTTTTGATATTATATGAAACAATAAGATGGTGTGGATTTCTTCTTAGTTTTAATGCTTGAAAATTATAGGCTTCTGAATCTGAGGATTGGTGTCCTTCAACATTTCTGGACAACTCTCAGCCATTATATTTTTTGGATGTTATGTTTTTTCATTCTCTTTACTATCTCCTTTTTAACTCTGGTTAGACTTTATTACACCTCATACTCCGTTCTTCGTGTCACATTTTTTATTTCCAGAAACTCTGTTTGGTCATTTTTTATAACTTCTTACTATTTGCTGAGATTTTCAATACTCCTTTTACTTCTTATACATATTTAACATACATCTTTTGTATTATGTGTCTAAATTGCCAATACCTGAAGTCTCTGAGTCTGGTTCTATTGTCTCTTTTTTCCCTACTGGGTTGCTCATGGTGGTTTGTTTTTGGAAGGGGTGAGTGTTTAGTGATTTCTGACTGTGGTTGCATATTCTTTGGTACTTTTTATTGGGAAATCTTTGAGGTCCAATTTGACCTTCCATTAAAGGATTGGTTTCCTTTTCCCAATGTCTTGTAGTCACTATCAACCTGGGTCTACAAAGATTGGCTGTGGTTCTTTCGGACTACACAAGAACCTCAATCCTAGCTGCAAGCTCATATGAGGGCCAGCTTGTAGTTATCATTTCTCAAGAAAGGTATTTTCCTTCCCTTGATGCAGAGCCAAAGTTGTATCAGGAGAGTTTTGTTACTGTTTCTTTCTGCACAGAGAAGTGATTTGTCATTGATCCTAACACCAAGGGTGTAGTTTTTAGAGCCCCAGATTTATGAAGGAATCTTCTACAGAAATACGTGCAGGCTAAAATGCAGATAAGTATAAAAATGTTAGCGTTTCTATGAGCACTAAAAGGGAAAGGAAAGAATTATCAAAACTTTATACTGTTAATGGAGTATCCAAGTAAAGAGGGAAAAACCGCAAAAAGGTTAAATATTTAAAATGTTAGGTGAATATGGCTAAAATAAAGATAAATTAATTTCTATGAAAGTTTAAAATTTTACTTTTTAAATGGTATTAACTCTACATTATGTTTGTTGAATAGAAAATAATAACTAAATTCAAAAGGGTTATTACTGTTATGGTACTTCTCCATTAACCAAATCAGGATGTAAGGAAACATCACAAGAAATACTATCCTCATCAGATACTTTACTGTCATTTCAAGATAAGCAACACCTGCAAAACCAAAAAGGCTCTGTAGTTTCCAATAACAAGTAAGAGGATTGAATCAGTAATCAAACACCTCCCAACAAACCAGATGGAGTCACTGGTTAATTCTACCAAACATTTAAAGATAAATTAATACCAATCCTTCTCAAACTCTTTCAGAAAATGAAAGAGGAGGGAACACCTCCAAACTCATTTTACAAGGCCTGCATGACCCTGATACCAAAGCCAGATAAAGACAGTACAAGAAAACTACAGGCCAATATTCCTGATGAATATAGATACAAAAATTTCAAAAAGAAAAATACTAGCAGACTGAATTCAACAATACATTTGAAAGATCATACACCGTAACCAAGTGGGATTTATTGCTGGGATGCAAGGATGGTTCAATCATACACAAATGAGTAAGTGTGACATACCACTTTTATAGGGTGAAAGGTAAATATCATATGATCATCTCAATATGGTAGAAAAAAATTTTGATAAAATTCCACAAACTTTCATGATAAAAACTCTGAACAAATTGGGTATATAAAAAACATACCTCAACTTAATAAAGGCCATATATGACAATTCTAGAGCTAATATCATGCTCAACAGTGAAATCTTTAATAATTCTGGAAACACTGGATACCTACACGCAAAAGAATGAAACTGGACTCCCATCTTACATCACTCACTAAAGAAGTTAACTCAAATGATTTAAAGAGAATATGTGTGTGTGTGTGTGTATATATATATATATATATATATATATATATATATATGAATATACACATATAATGGAATATTAATCAACTATAAAAAGAAGGAAATCCTGACATTTGAACAAGGATGGACTTTAAAGGCATTATGTTAAGTGAAATAAGTCAGAGAAAGACAAATATTATATAATTTCATTTACATGTGAAATCTAAAATAGTTGAACTCCTGGAAACAGAACACAATGGTGGTTACCAGGGAATGAGGAATGATGACTTCTGTCTCAAGACTGAAAAACAGAAATACTCCCTGAGTTTCCAGTCTGCTGGCCTGTCTTACAGAATTTTGCTAGCACCCATAACCCAGTGAGCCAATTCCTTAAAAATAGGTATCGCTAGATAGATAGCAGGTAGACAATAGAAGATAGATAGATAGATAAGATAGATGATTGACAGATAGATAGTTAGATATTATTGGTTCATTTCTCTGGAGAATACTGACTAGTACAGCAAACTGATATAGACTTTTATGATCTAAGAAGATCATAAAAGAAAGCTGAGGAAAAAAATAAAGGGGAAATTTACTAAACACAATGATGTACAGAAATTTCCTGGGTAGAAAAGGAGCAGTATTCAAAGTCATCTCCATTCTTTGACTGTGTCTCTTTTCAGATGGGGAGATGCGTGAGTAAACTGCTAACATTTGGCCTGAGGCTGTGCTAAGGGCATGGAAGGGATTTCGGGAGGGGTGCCTCGAAACTGTGCCAGCCAAGTCCGTCTTTAACAAGGCCTGGTTACATTAGGATAACACATTTGAACTCTGTAAAAACCTAACTATGAGTGCTTTACATGCCCTTTGGTCTCATTTTTGTCCACCCAGCCTGTGATCTAGGAAAAGCCCTTATAAAATTTTTTTCTCAGTAACACAAAGGAGAAAAAGAATGAGATTATAACGTCGACACCTTTCCCATCTCTGTAGCAGAGATGGGCTTAGTAACCACGAACACCCAGAAAAGGCTAGAACTCCAGGGCAGGGAAAGCTCCAGGAGAAAAACAGTGAAGACGGCTTTGGGGACAACACCCTTACAATCAATCCTCTTACAGCCTCAAGAATTTCACTGCTTCTCTTAACATTTTTTCTTTCACATGGAAAAAAAAGACTAAGACACATCCAAACTCCAGACTCATATCTAACAACTGTATCTTGTTTACAGTGTGTAAAGCACATTCATATAAGTCTTTTGTCTACACAACAATCTCTAAGGTTCATTGGTCAAGTCTGTTATTATTTCCCTTGTATTGGTAGGACAACTGAGGCTCAGTGTTAATTTAATTTGCCACATAATGAAATTGTGACGGGAACCCAGATTTCTGATAGTTAAGTCTCAGGCTTTTCCCTCTCAGTCTAGTATTGTTATTATCCATTCTGATGTTTATGGATCCCATAATCAGACCACTTGTATCAATATATCAGTGAAATGTGAGCTCTGACAGGCTGTTTGAGGTCTGTTACTCAGTTCCCTTAGTTTAAATGGAGATAATGACAGTACCTGCTTTATACATATAAAGCATGTAAAGTGCTTAGCAAAGTGGCTGACACATAGCAAACACCCAGTAAGTTCTAGCGATTATTATCTCAATGATTACATTAGAGAGTTATGCTATTAGTTTAGTCATTTCCTGCCCAGTGTTAGAAAAATATAGAAAACATAGAATCAAGCATGGTAGCATTTAATAGGCAGTGCACATTTTTGTCTTTGCTTCAAAACTACAGCTGAGGCTAGCCCTTCATTGTTTTTCAGTAAAGTTTTATTTGAACACAGCCATGCCCATTCATTTACACACACTCTAAGGTGGCTCTCATGTCTGTGGCAGAGTGAGTAGGCATGACAGAGACTGAATGGCCCACAAAGCCTAAAATATTTACTATCTGGCCCTTACAGGAAAAAACTGCCAACCTGTACTTTAAATCAATGATGAAAATGGAAACAAAATAAACAATCCTGTGAGGAGTCTCACGTGAGGTAAAGGGAACTGGAGAAACAAGAAGGTTCTGTTGAGCCATCTGTGAATTCAAGAGAGCCAGGGAGCTGTCTTTCCAGTTCTGCTACCTATTCAGGAAAACATTCGCTGAGTATTTACAGTACGCAAAGCTTTGTGTTCTCCTCACAAGATGCACTCCTTGGCTCTCCTATAAAAATGTGTTTTGTTTCCAAAAGCACGTGGAAAGTTATGGTAACTTACACACAATGCCTTTCTCAGCACCTGCTTCTGACAGGTGGAGAAGCGAAGGGGAGGAGGAGGCCTGGGAGGTGGTGACGGAAGGTAGTAGGTACTAAGGGTGATTGTAACGGTTGACAGCATAGTAACAGCTTTGTGTACCCGACACACTCAGTATGGGGAGCCACTCGGGGGGGGGATTCTTGGTATCCCCCAGAGCAAGATCATGACCCTGCAGTATGGTAAGCCAAACTATCAAAACGGGAGCAGTCTAAAAATCCAGTGGTATTCTTTATCTTGTTTACAATCCAGGAATTAATCAACCAGCATATACTCAAATACAGACAGAACACAGTGGTTCTATGATGTTCTACCAGCTGTGTATTCTTGGCAAAGGATCCAATTTCTCTAAGCCTGTTTTCTTTTCAGTAAAATGAAAGTAAATACCTACCTCGCAGAGTTGTTGCAAAAATTAAATGAAATAATCTTACGGTTGTTATTACCATCTGTTCTTCCATAAAGACTATTAACCACATTTAAAAATCAGCTATCAATATTCTCCCTCAGATAAGAGTCTTGACTATCCAGGACAAATAAATGATGCCAATTTAATATAATCAACAAGTGTCTGTTGATTATCTATGGTGCACGAGGTACTACGCATGGCACTACAAGCAGTACAAAAATAAATGGAATATGCTGAGTCAGGGGAATAAGGCATCTTCACAAAACCTCTGATCTAAGTAACTTTACTATAAAAACAATGCAATCAAACAGCTAGATGGAACCAAGGATTTTTAGAGGGGTGAGGGTGAGAAACGTCATAGAAAAAGAAGCATTTAAGCTTGTTTTGGAAGATTTGAAACTTCAGCAGAGAACAGTGTGGGGAAAGACACAGGAAAAGGAAAACAGCATGAGTTCAAAGGAACAGGAAGCTGTACTATCGGGAGGGACCTAGAGTATAAGAACAAGGGACCATTGCTAAAACAACACAAGAGGCTGGCTGACATGTAAGGGCAGAAGCTTCGTTTCTTCAAGTACAGGGTCTCCTGGTCAGCTGTCTGGTGTTTCCTCATGAAATCTGTTACTAATAATAAGTTATGACTAGATCCTTTTAAAGAGGAGATTGGAAGCACTCCCTGTCATACACTTGTTTCATTATCTCAGATCTGTTTTCTAGAGTGAGAGAGAAAGGCACCACCGACTTCCTGTAAGGACCAGGGCTGTGACGCCCCATCACCAGGCTTATCTTCAGGAAGTTCAAAAAGAAGTAGCCCTGAGGGGATCTGCATTCCCACAAGTTTTCATCTGTTTTTGTACAACTTGGGTATGCTTATGAGAGGGGCTTCTTCCACACGAGTCCTTGGCCATGCATGTCATTACGGGAAGATGGGCTGGAGGAGGACGAGGTTCAGGGACAGGACAGTGGCAGAGGAATGCAAGCCTTCCTTCACCCCCGTCTTGTGCTGGCTGTCGCTCACGGGCCTCCCCTAACCTACTGACTGCGTGTGAGCCCAGTTGTGGAAAGCATGGAGCGGACGGAGAGGGAACCAAACAAGGGTCACATCTTTGGAAAGTGTCTCATCGGGCCATCGTCAGAGCCCTGTCCTGGAACAGCCAGCCTCGCTGAAGGCATAGGTAGAAATCATCAGAAGGAGGAGCAACCAGAAGGCAAGAGGCCGGCAAAGAGACTCACTCCTAGGAGAGTCCAGAACTACGGGGATTAACCAATTGCAATGTCATTAGAATGGAGCGGACCCGTGAGGGAGACGATGAATGTGTTAAGTTAAAATTAGGGAAAACAATTAGGTATGTCTTAAAAGAAAAGCCAAGTGGCGAGGGAGAACCACAGAGCATGACTGGGCGAGTGGGAGAGACAGCGCGTGTGGTTTCCTCTCACTGAGTTCCAGCATCCTGAAGTGACAAAATGTCCAAGGCGCCTGACAGTGGAAGCAAGTCATCCGAAGCTGCCCCACTGCCGTCTGGGGGAGCAGCCCACTGCAAGAGCAGGGGGAGGTGGGCGGAAGTCCCTGCCTGCTGACGCCACAGTCAGTCCTGCTCAGACTCCCACATCAGCCACTGGCACTGCAAAGGGCAGTGCCACCACCCACCACCTGGCTGCCTGCATCTTCCGGAATAGTAATAGTTAGATGAGGGGAGACGTGGAGAAACGCTGTGGGTGCGCATGCGCGCGCCTGCACGTCCCCTGCGGCGGCTCGTGCCCGCTGGGTATACGGAAGTCTCCTGTAAGAAAACGTTTCAAAGCATCTTGGATCACGGAACTTCGTTCTGCTCTGCTCCTTCCACTCCACATGAAAACAAAGGCTGATGTTTTATTGTGGGTTTCTAAAGGCTTGACTCTGGACCCAGACACTAATTACCTAGAATAATAAAGTTTATGAGTCTGTATAAATATAAAATCTTATTTAAAATGAATCAGAGGGGCTCTAGTTTACAGAAAGGGACAGAGCATGCCCACATGCCTCCCTTGTCCCTCAAGGTAGGAAGCAGATGTGATGGGCTGGCACACAAATTAGAGCAGAAGAAACCATAATCTAACACACAAACTGCATTTTTCCTAGAAGCCAGAAATTCACAAAAACACAGCACCCTGAGGTGGTTATCAGGGTAGTTCATTAAAGAACTGCATTCAGAACAGCTTGCAGAACTGTGTCCTTTCCCCTCTCACCAAAACACCTGGCCTTTAAGCCTCCACCCAAAAAGCCTGAGCTCTGTTTGCTAAAAATGTGGGTGATACTGAATGAAGAAGGTTGCTGCCATGAGTTTTGATGCCAGAGAGACACTGAGAAACTCTAGATCTCAACTATAGATAGAAGAGAAAAAAGTAAATTAAGAAGGCAGCTCTGACCAGGACGCTGCACAGAGGAAGTCTTTTCCAGCATGATGTTATCCTAGCCCGTTCCCTGCTTGCTCCCACCCATCAGCATGGAGCTATGCCTGAGGAGGAGACACTCCATCCACTGACCCAGAACCAGATCAGGTTGCCCAGGATGGAAAGAGGAAAGACAAGGAAATAGATTCCCACAACCACAGTGAAACCACGGGGCATCTGCCGGTTCCAACCTTGACTCTAATAAAATGTGAACACTACAAATGGACCACCTTGAACCAGCAGATGCTTGAGGAAAACCAACAGCAGGAAAGAGAGGACAAAAGATGACCAAATGGAATTAATGAGCCATGGGAAAAAGAAAACAGAATCATTCTGGAAATAGAAAAGGACTTTAAAAATTCTCTTTTTCCATCCTAGAAGATGTCTACATCCATAAAACAGGAGAAGACTGCAAAAAAAAAAAAAAAAAAAAAAAAAAGGAGTAGGGTGGGACTGGATTCTTCTCCCTTCACAGCCTTTATTTTTCTCAATACACTCTAAATAAAGGAATGGAAAGCACGACGGACAGTGCAGATTTAAGCAGTAACAAAATAAAGTTTTGCTCATCTGACTACAAAGAGTGATAGTAAAACGGAATGGGAATTCAGGGTAATGGTGAGGGGGAGAGTGGAAAAAGTAGGGGAGGCTGAGGGAGGTGACGATGCTGGGCATCGAGGAGATTTGAGGACAGTCTCAAAATGTTGTCCCATCACGTTCTACACTCAGACTGCACTCAGAATTAGCTGTGGATAAGAGCGTGTTCTTCCTAGGTATTGTGGGATGTAAATGTAGAGTTCCAGGAGAAAGTGGAATGCAAAGAGCAAATCATTAGAAATATAAAATATGGTTACCATAATTGAAAATAAAAGTTAAATAGTTATAATAACAAAGTTGACATGACTAAAGACCTAGTAGGGGGTGTCTTAGTGTGAAAGAGTATTCTAAATGTAGTGTGAAAAGAAAACAAAAATACAGAATAGGAGATAACCTCAAAGACATGGTCAACAAAGTTTATCTACTGGGGAATGACCTTAGAGAAGACAGTAACACAGATTTTGCTTCTGAACGTGTAAACTGCTTTATCATTTAGATTTTTTTCAACAAGCCTGTACTGAGCACATAATTAAGAAAATGGAGAATATGATCTATTATTCCTAAACAATGAAAGTTCACATCAATATAAAAAGCCCTACAACAGTGCATGATTTAACTATCAGGTTAACTTGAACATAGTGCTTGCCAAGCAGCATTTATCTCTAAGTAAAGAGTATAATTGCACACTATCAAGAGCCTTAACAATTTTATAATTGATGAGCTATTCTGTTTATTACAGGAAAAAATAATAAACTGTATCTGTAAAGTGATGAGTTTCTTTGCAGATCATTTACACACTTCTTGCCCTACCATCTCAAATTCCTAGCCTGAACTGACAACCAGTGGTTCTGTGTGTTAGGGGTCGAAAGAGAGTACGTCTCATTTGTTTCATATTGCTTTGCAGATGAGCCGTAAATGATTTGAGGATCCTGTCTGCCTCAAGGTAAGCAATACGTGTTCCTTCTACTAATAAGTCTAATCAAGAGGTCACCGTTAAGACTATTTAGAGGGAACAACTTTGATTTCTGAAAATCAAAACTCAGGGGCCTGCCTGGAAAGAAAATGACAATGTATTCATTTCAAAATCTGTGGTAAACAAAAGTAATTACCATAAAATTTTATGTTCAATATTATACAAATTGCCTGGAGGTGGGGGTAGGGGACAAACGTAGCAGAAATGGAATTAGTGATAAATCAGCTAAAAATATGTCAAAGAAACCTTGACCAAATAACCACAGTGAGTTATTCTAAACAACCCTGAATTATAACGAGTTATCCTAAAAATCACTCCAGACAAAAGGATTCTCTGCATTGCCTCTGATGAATATCAGAATTCTCCACAGATTCTTCACTTAAACTCACTTAGGGTATTGCCTACTAAGTCATATGGTAAAAATTATAGCTTAAACTGAAGTGATTATGAAGATCACTTTTTTAATACACAATAGAGCAATTAGTAAAAGAAGTATTTGTTTATCACATTCAATTGTTATACAAATGAAAATCTGGTTGATTAGGTTTGTTATACCATTTTGAGGATCATAAAAACAGCCACATAATGATGAATGGTTTACAAGTTGGGTCTAAGAGAAATTTTAGAATAGCTTCCACAGTATTTTTAAAAATGCAGCATTACTGACTCAAGCATTGAGTCACTCAAGCAGAGATGAACTTTCATTTGGAAGCACAGTTTTAACTTACTTTTTTAATGGAAGTTTTTTCCCTTTATTGTAAAGATTCATGTATGAAAGCAAGTATTTAAAACCTAAACATTTACTCTGCCAATGAAAAACCATTATCCAGTAGACGTTACTTTGGGCACATAATACTATACTTTGAACTTGGAGCACTTTTTAAATTTGAGAACACAAACTAGAAGGATCTAGAAATTATATGGCCAGGGGCTGTGCAGTGGATCCAGCCACAAGAGAACTCTTCCAGAAGCAAAGGGTTCGTGGACAGCCTCCCCCAGAAAGAGGCGTGTCCAATGGAAAGGTGATGAGAGCTTTCATCAGAGGGAAAAAAGTATCTGAAAGAAAAGTATGTTTCTCTTCTATCTTGGGGAAGAGTCTAAAATTCAGCTTCTAAAATAGCTTCATCTTTTTAAAGAATAACAGGGGTAGAGGACAGAAAAGAATGTCAGTGAAAATCAAGGCAATTACCCCTCAGAATCCCAGAATGGCTCGAAGGGATAGAGTACCACGCAGACATTGGCTATGATAGCAGAGGAACTGGTGAAAAATCTGTATAATGGGTTAATCTAATAGGCTCTCATCTTACCCATTAATGCCAGGCTTCATATTTTTACACTCTTTTCTCCAGTTCCCATCAAGACACCGGAGTTTCACTTTCTGGTAGAAGAGAATGAAGGAGTTTCATATTTTGGGATTCCAAGTTCCATGGGAGTGGGCAAGGTCTACGGACCATAAACAAGAAAATTAATCAGCCTGCATTCTGAATAGGGGCCCATTCTACCCTCACTTTCATGTCCCTAAAACAGGCAACCAGGCATTCGCTGCCCGGAAAGAAGATGGGAAATTTACAGGTCTGGAGAAACTAATGAGTCCACTGTGTGGAAGCCCACTGTTCCAAAGCTCTGCTCAAGCTGTCCTCACAGCTCCTGGTCAGCATTTGTAGTTTCTCGTTGTTAAAAATGAATGGGTGGTCAAATATTTATGGTAAGCCTCCAAAATCAAGAGCGAGAGAAAAGGAAAGAAAGGAGGGTGGGGGGAGGGAGGGAAGGATGGAGGAGGGAGGGAGGGAAGGAGGGAGGAGAAAGAATTCAGGGAGTGAAAAAAAACAGTAGTTTTAAAATTCCTGTGCTATAATTACGTAACGTGATAGAGGTGCTAATTATCACCACAATAGCAATCACGTTACAATATGTAAGTGTACAGAATTAACACGTTGCACATTGGCCCTCCTGTGTGTACTCGCCCACACTCTGCCATCCCACCCGTCTTCCTACGTGAAATGATCCCTTCTCCAGTGCGCCAGGGTCGCCTGTCCTGCTCCATGATTCTTCCTTCCTCTGCAAGAGTTGCTTGTACTTGCTGCTTTCAATTCCCTTACTCCCACTCTCTCATAAACTCACTCCAATGAGGCCTTCCCCCTGACCACTCTATCCAAACTGCTCTTGGTAAGATCACCAACAATCTCCGAGTTGCTGAACCCAATGGCCGAGTCATCAATTCTTAGTGTACTTGACCAAACAGCAATATCTGGCACAACACCTTTTCTCATTATACTTTTTTCATTTGTCTTTCCAGATGTCAAGTGTGAGGGACCCCATCTAGTTTCCTCTCTCAGTTCCTCCTCTTCTCTCTGACTTACTATCCGAGTGTCCCAAAGTTTAGTCTTTCATGGTTGTTTTTTTTAAACCCTGATGAATGATGAATCTAGGCAAGTAGTGGTGTCTAAAAACTAGGATGAAAGATTGACGGGAAACTTAATAACGGGTAAGCTCTTAACACTGGAATCACTGATTAATCTTAATATCACTAAAAACGGTATTTCCAAATCTTATTGTTTCTTGATTCAGTTCAATAGTTTTCTTACCAACAACATTAAACAGAACTTTAGTCAAGCCTTAAGATCTAATCAATAGTTACCAGAACATGAAGGAGAGAATTATAGGAGGTCGTGCAAAACGCCATTGTAAAGATTTCAATGTTGGCCAACTCCAAATTATACAATAATTTATAGGATGCAAGTCCTATTTCTTCAACAAATAAATGACCGGGGGGGGGGGGAAGGCTGAGTAATATCAACTGAATGCACTGTTTGGATCTTTTTTGGATCTTGACTGGAAAAAACAGCTGCAAACAGACATTTTTGAGATGACTGGGGGAAACTAGGAACCTAATATTAAGAATGTATTATTTATTTTACTGTTAAATATAGTTGTGGTCTGGGGCTATATTTTTCAAAGACCTTCTATGGTAGGGATATATTCTGAGGTATTGCTATTTATGGAAGCAAAATAGAAAGTCTGAAGTTTCCTTTAAAATACTCATATAGACCCAAGTGTGTTGGAGGGAATTAGGTCATTTTCTCCATTTTTTTTTTTTTTTTTTTTTTTTTACAAATGTTTGAAAATTTCTTGATGTTAAGAAAAAGTGATAGAATTCTAACAATTGAGTAGATATATACAATAAATCAAAAGGATTATGAAAACACTAGTCTAAGGGAATTCCCTGGTGGTATAGTGGCTAGGCTTCGGCACTCTCAATGCTGGGGCCTGGGTTCGATTCCCAGCCAGGGAACTACCAAAAAACAAAAACAACACTGGTCTCCTTGTCTTTTCTTCTTATGTTGACTCCCCTGGTGATTTCGTTCATCATCTCCATGTTGAGGACTCATGACATTATATCAGGTCCAGTCCCACTCTCAAATCAAGTCATCTCCATTTGGATTGTCTGAAAACATCTAAAACTCAACATAGCCAAAACTGAACAGATATTCCTCCTGCCTCCCAAATTCTTCTGCCATGAGACTTTCCTGAGTTAAATGTTGATAGCACCACCCTCTAATTGCTCAGGCCAAAACAATTGGAATCATTCGCGATACTATCCTTTCTCTCACATTCTACACCCAGCCCATCAGGAAAATCCTGTCATCCCCATCTGAAGATACATTCAAGATGTGAGCACTCCTCACTGTCATTCCATTTTCACCCTTGTCACAGCTGCCATCATTCCCCATTTCTCACCTACATTACTGTAGTCTCCTAACCACTCTCCTTGCCTCAACCCTGGGCCTCTCTGGGTCTCTTCTCAAACCAGCAAGCCAGAAGAAACACTTGCAACCTAAATTATATCATTTTTCTCAAAGTTCTGCATAATTCGCCATTTCCCTCAGAATAGAAGCCAAATCTTTTTTTAAAAAATTTTTATATTTCAATTACATTTAACATACAATATTAAATTAGTTTCAGGTATACAAATAGTAACTAGACATTTATATAACTTATCAGGTGATCACCCCAATAAATCTAATACCCATTTGACACCATACAGATTATTACAGTATTATTGATTATATTCCTTATGCTATAGTTTCACCCCTATGACTATCTGTAATTACCAATTTGTACTTCTTAACCTCGCTCTCTTTTCGCTCATCCCACCCCCAACCTCCCTCTCATCTGGCAACCATCAAAATGCCCTCTGTATCTATGAGTTTGTTTCTGTTTTGTTGTTCATTTTTGTTCTTTAAATTCCACATATAAGTAAAATCATGGCTTTTGTCTTTCTCTGCCTGACAAATGCCATTCAGCACAATAACTCTAGATCCACCATGATGATGCAGATGGCAAAATGTCATTGTTTCCTTATGTTTCAGTAATATTCCATTGTATATGTGTCCTACCTCTTCTTTATCCATTCATCCATCAATGGACATCCAGGTTTCCTCCATATCCTGGCTATTGTAAATGATGCTGCAATGAACATATGGATGTACACATCTCTTTGAAGTAGTGTTTTGGGTTTCTTTGAATAAATACCCAGAAATGGGATTATGGGGTCCTTTTTTGTCTCTTGATATAACCTTTGTTTTAAAGTCTATTTTGTCCGGTATAAATATTGTTACCCTGGCTTTCATGTTTTTCATTTCCATCCCTTTATTTTCAATCTGTGTGTGTCTTTCCATCTGAAGTGAGTATCTTGCAGGCAGCATATGTAAGGCTCTTGTTTTCTTATCCATCCAGCTACCTGATGTCTTTTGATTGAAGTATTTAATCCATTTACATGTAAAGTAATTTGATTTTTTTTAAATCTTCTTCTTAAAGAAGTCTCTAACATTTCTGTAATAGTGATTTGGTGGTGATGAATTCCTTTAGCTTTTTCTTGTCTGGGAAACTATTTGTCATTCAATTCTAAATGATAGCCTTCCTGGGTAGATTAGTTTTGGTTGTAAGTCCTTGCTTTTCATCACTTTGAATATTCATGTCAATCCCTTCCGTCCTGCAAAGTTTCTGTTGAGAAATCAGCTGACAGTCTTATGGGAGCTCCCTTGTGGAAAACTGACTATAAAAGCCAAAATCTTAATTGCCACAGGGACTCACAAGATTTTCCCTCTTCTCAACTTTCTGACCTCATCTCCCACTCCTGACTCACTCGTGGCTCCTTCTGTTCCAGTTGCACTGGCCTCCTTCAGCAGAATATTCCAGAACTATTCAGGCTTCAAGACTGTACTTGCTGGGCCCTTCGTCTGGAAAGCTTTTCTCTTGGCATGGGTAACTTTCTCAGCTCCTCCTTCAAGTGTTGTTCAAATACTCTCTCCAGGAGACTTATTTAACCCAACCCCAACCCCCATACCAGCACTTCTGCTCCCCTGTCTTCAGTTCCTGTTTCCCTTTGTCCACAGTACCCGTCATCTTCCAAATATAGAAAACTAACTCATTCGCCATGTTTTTGTTTTTTCTGTCTTCTCCACCAGAATGTATGCACCAAGGAGATGGGACTTTACGTATCCCAAGCACCCAGAACAGTGCTGGGCACATAGCATACTCAATAAAAATTGCGAAGTGCATAAAGCAATCAATGAATAGGTAGCTGCTATTTCCATTCATAATATGGGCTCATCAGGAAAGTGTTCCTCCACACTTTTTTAAATACAGAGACTCCATTTGAACATCAGTAAAATCTGAAGACCTACCTCTACCTCCTCCCTTATACATGCACATAAGCTAATGTCCTTCTAGTAAGCGTCGATTGAGAAGATACATAACCAAAAAATACTAGGATCAGTAACCTGTAGACTTAATTTGCATTTTATTAATTATGCAAGACTCGGCAAACATTTAATAAGCACCTACTATGTTCTAGGTACTGTTCTAGACACAAGAGATATAACAGTAAACAAAATGGATTAAAACGTCTTTCCTTATAAAACTTAAAATCTACTGTCTCCATGGGTTTATAAATATTTGAAAACATAGTTTATATATATGTAAGACATATTATTAAATGTCTTGTGCTCAGAGTACTGTGCTGCTTATATTAATGCATGTGTTCTAGTCAGGAACTATTGTCATCGCTTAGGGACAAAATGTAGTTCTGGAGGATCAAAGAAAATCTTAAATATTACAGTGGTTTGTGGTCTTCCAAAGCTCAAGCTACCTGATGAAATCTTATTCCTTAATATTTGATTGTTCTCACCAAAGTAAATTAAATTAAAATTTCCTACTGTGGGGGGCAAACATGAAAAAAAGGTGCAGCCATATGTGACAATGTGTCAAGCCTCTTGGGTTCATAGGTCTCAGATCCAACACCCATGTTTCAGGAATTCCCCCAGCCCAGCTGTGGAACATGTGAGGGTTGCAAGTCCCCCAAAAGCTGGTCACTAGAGAGAAACCACCCACAGCACAGCACTGCCATGGTTAAAACTTCTGAGGAAAGATAAGACCAGGAGGGAGGGGAGAGACAAGAAAAGAGGCTATAATTAGTTAGGCTAAGAAACTTTTTTTACAAAAAGATAAACTCATGAGGAAATCAGCATTCGAGCTTTGTTCATGGGTAGGACAAGATGCGGGCCGCATCAGTGATTCCTAACAATTAAGAGTTCATGCTTTCACAGATGACTAAGTGATCTTTCACCAAGGCTGGTTAATGGAATGATTCAAACCAAGATGGAAGAAACAAGCCAAGCTCCACACACAAGAAGGTGAGGGTGGGAGAGGAGGCATTTCCTGCTGAACATTTCAGTCCCAAGATGACCAGTTCCTACGTCGGGAGTGTTTACACTTACATACTTAAGAAAGAGATTCTGGAGTCCCTTAGAGAGACAAGTTCTGGACCCTCAAGCCTTACTCACTCTCCTCTCCACCCACTCCCCTTGCTAATGCAGATACATGGAACTTACACACACACACACACACACACACACACGAGCGCGCGTGCGCAGAAACTTTGTCTCTTCCAATGGAAGCCGAACTCCAAATTCATTATCTCTGATTCCCCCCAAAAAAGAGTAAAAGCAGAAGTGATGTAAAAATGTCAGGTCACTGAAGATGTTGGCTCTCAATTGGCACTGACGCTGGGTTCTGGGACTCAGGGTAGTGGTGTTTTCTAAAGACAAGTATGCAGCAATTTTCACCACTTGTGCTTAGAACACGTTCCCTTACATACAGAAAATTATCCTTCCAAGGAAGGTCTGTTCTCAGAGGTAAGTGTGAGTGTGTGGAATTTGATCTAGAGCATACATTTTTAAAAATATGCGCACTATACAATCACAGGTGTACCACATCCCAAGAGTCAAATAACCTGAACAGAAGTGCTGCAGTCCAGAAAATGACCACTGATGCTCATAATGACCAACTAACTGCAATATCCTAAAATACTTTCTGAACTGCAAAATGAAGTACCTTCCTGGCCTTGTGAGCACATGGTTAGGAACCAGACTGCCCAGAGTTCTGTCACTTCCTAGCGCATGCCACATTTGGGAAAGCTACTGATCATTTTGATACCTCTGGTTTCTTTCTCTGTAAAATGGCCATAATGATAGTATCTAATTCACAGGGGTGTTATGAAGATATATTACACCATGTCTGATAATAAACACTCAATAAATGATAGCTTTTCTTCAAATATGGCTTTTGTGTGGTGGGTTCTGATTCTTTTTTTAAATGATGGTCTATTTACGATACAGGTTTACATTTGGCAAGTCAGAATATTCATTGAAGAGGATATCTAATTCTCAAATTATTATTTGAAGCTTACTATTATAGCAGAGACTGTTATTTGCCCACCACTGTGTATTCAACTCTTATTATTATTAATAGAATTCAGATTTTATTCTAGGTACAATGTGCATAGCTTACAGACTATACTTCCCAGTGTCCCTTGCAGCCGGATGGAGCCTAAGTTCTGACCAAGGAGACACAAGAGGAAGTGCTGAGTAATACTTCCTAAAGGAAGCTGCTTCAGCAAAATGTGTCCCTACTGACTTTCCCCTCTTCCACTTCCCTGTTGCCTGTAGTGCAGCTGTGACTGCTGAAATCCCAGCAGCCACACCGGACCGGGAGTTGACCTTGAGAGTAGTAGCCTTGGGCTGGGATAGGGAACAGGACGTCAGAAGGAGCTTGGGTTGTTTGGACTGTACTTGGTAAAGAAGTCCAAATTTATTGTCATGAGAGCAAAATCAGCTTTGCCTTGTTTAAGCCACTACTATTTGGGGGCTTGCTGCTATATGTGGTTCATTTTAATCCTAAAACAGTTATTTTGAAATAGGATTTCCTCTACAATAGACACTATTTTTTAACCTGATATTCTTCCTACTTAATTAAACTACTTGTATATATATAAATACTTTAAGCTTGTAGGATAGCTTAAAGAATTTAATTGTAGCCAAAATCTCTAGTTCATATTAAATCAGAAAATTTGGCAGAAGCTAATATAACTCAGGAATGTTTTTAGTTTTTTCTTAACTGTAACAACATGTAAAAATAAAAGCAAAGAAACAACAATCAAAGCTCAGTTAGTTTTGCTTAGTGGCACTAAGATTATGTGGGGAAAAAAGGCAGAAAGATAGATCACATAACAGCAACAAGAAATGCATGCGCTGAATGTTTAAAATGCATTTAAAAAACTGGTTTCTGACCTAGTTTTTCAAAATGCCAGGTTATCTCATGATTTTATTGTATAAGTACATAATGGTCTCAAAATGAGACTCAAAATTAATTATATCAAAAACTTCAAGCAAACAACATATAAATCAAAATATAAACCACAGAATTGTAACCAATATTTACATATGCTTATTATGGGTCAAAGCTGTCCAAAGAGAGAGGTAACATTCTTAAATAATTATAATATACAGACCCTCTTCGGTAATATCTATGTCACACGGCAGGAGAGTTTTTTGGTTTTTGTTTTTTTAATCAAATAATGGTAAAGTACAAATCTTTAAAAATGTGCAATCACTCTTTTAGCCTACTTTAAGAGTTTTACACAAGAAAGTGTTCTAGAACTGAAATTATTTCCCTAAGACTAAACTATTATTAAACTCTCTGTGCCTCAGTTTCCTCCTTCACAAAATGTGGGCAACAGGGGGTTCCCTGCTGGTGTAGTGCCTAGGTTTTGGCACTCTCAACGCTGCAGCCTGTGTTCGATTCCCAGCCAGGGAGCTACCCCCACTCCCACTGCCCAAAAAAATGTGGGCAACAAAGCACTCAGCTGAGTTAACACAGGCAAAAGGCTGACAACAGTGTCTGACACAGTTAGCTACGATTTGTAACAGATTCCACATGTACTGTAAAATGGACAGGCCGTCACCACTGCACTCACATTCCTTCTGTGACACAGTAAAAGGGAAGTTCCCCTGAGACAGGAATTTTGTCAGGTTTTTTCTCTAATACATTCCCACACAAGAGTACGAACGGTTTCATTTATCTTGCCATTTTTTAATGAGTTCGTCCTATAAACAGTACCTAGCACATAGGACGAACTCATTAAAAAACGGCAAAATAAATGAAATTGTTTGTACTCTTAATATAAAATACTATACTAAATCCAAACAGTATATAAAAATACTGCTTGGGTTTTATTATTCCACCCAACTTCATGGGTTTATCAAGTTAGCTTCCTGCAATATGTTTATACTCTTACCTAAAAGTCAAATGGAAAGTTTTGATAAGAGAAATGGCTTCTGAATTTAGTATCATTGTTATCTATTACTTTTTTGCCATTCAATATCTGTTTCCTTTTCATATGTCTTACATAAAGTATTATATTTCCTTTTTTATTGGGGTAAAATATACATAACATAATATCACCATTTTAACCATATTTAAATGTTAGTAGCATTAAATACATTCACATTGTTGTGCAACCATAACCACTATCCAATCCCAGAATATACCTCCTTTTTTAAAAGTGTGGCTCTTAGGACATATTCTTAAATTGCATTAAGAATGGTCCAGACAAATGAAAAAACTAGTTAGTTAGGCTAGTAATAACCATTTTCCAGTTTTTTTGTTTGTTTGTTTTGTTTTTGTTTTTTTTTTGATTCATTTTTATTGTTAGACTTATTGGGGTGACATCTGTTAGCAAGGATTACATAGGTTTCAGGCATACAGTTCTACAGTGCATTGTCAACTTGTTGTATAATAAGTTCACCACCTAATGTGACTTCTCTTTCCATCACCTTCTATTTAGCTTCCCCCCCTCCTCCCCCACCCCCTCTCCCTTCTCCCCTCCCTAACCCACTTGTCCCCAAATAAACATTAAACTGCATGATTTCACTCATATGCGGAATATAAAACTGAAAGCAAAGAAAAAAAGAAATGAACAAACAAATAACCCATTTTCCAGTTTTGACACTCACTTTTACACTAAAGATTCTGTCAAAGTGGTTCGCTCTTTGTCAGGCACGATAATTCAAGAGCTTTAAGTAGATCTCTGCTTTTGTGAGTCGTGTGTTTTGATACACATTAATTAGATACTAATTGACTGTTTGTTACATATCTATGTCTCTGTGAGCCTTTTACATTTAAAACCTCTCGTAAGACAACTCTGTAGCGTCTTCCACCCACAGACCCAATACAAAGGCAGCGTTGTCCCACCGCGTAGTTTGGAGAATTTTGAGATCTCAAGCAGGGGCGGTACAGTGTTTCACCTAGACCTCTGAATTGTGCGCTGCAATAAAGGAAAACCAAATCTGATTCCATTCTATTTCCGCCTCAGGAACACAGGAAGAGAAGCACAGACAGATACAAGTTGAATGCATGCTAGGAAAATATCCTTCCACAGCTCAGGGCTTTGAATGAGTTTTTAAATTCATGGCATTTATCTGCTAGCTTTCAATTATGCATTTCAAATGCCCTGAGCAAAGTTAGGCAAACATCTTGACCAGGTAAAAAGGACCAAGTGTTATTACGTGACATGTTATCCTATGAAGAGAACCTTTTATGCCTTCCGGAGAACGGAGCTGCCCACCATTTGATCAGATTTCACGTTTATGAATGGGTCACATAATAAACGCATGCTATAAGACAAAAATAAACTTGAATTTCCTCTAGAGAAGGGCACTGCCACCATCTTATTAAATTTCATCTTTATTTAGCAATCACACTAGGTGTAACTAAGTGATAGATCTAGACCAAAAGGGCAAGGCCATTTGTTTTTTAAACAAAATCATGGAAAACTGAGCTCAAGACTTTTTGAACAGAACTTAGATTTTGAAACATCAAGCAATTTATGGACAAGGGAGAATGTCCCGAAGGGAAGTGCCCATTCAAAGTTGAGCAAACTGTGTGGAACAGTTTAGTAACCACGGCAACAGAATTAAAACCCTAAGATTCCCAGAACTCGGGGCTCCCGACCAGGAACAGCTAATTCTGTCACTTACCCTTTTGAAGAAGATGAACTGAAAACCAAGCCTTTTGCAGTGACTCAGGTGAGTTTAAAAAATTAAACATAAACAACCTCGAGGTCGTGTGTACCTTACTGTTCATGTAACATACCACAAAGATGTTACCAGTGACGTTTTCTAATTCTCCATCCTCTGTGCAACTGCAGGGGCATAGACCGGGCATCTATTTCTCTGACTATTGCCTTTTCAGAATCACCGTAAAAGAAGAGCTACGCCGCCTACTCCAGGAAAGAAAAGTGTTTGATTCAGAGAAAAGGAAAACATACCTGTTATATCGTGTCTAATACTAATACCTTCCAACCTGCTTCAATCACTTGCTAGAGGCAGTGGGTTTATTCCCACCCGAGCAAGAAAAATGATTAACATGAGTATTTGAGAGCTAGCGGGTAGGATGAGGGGAGAGAAGTAATTGTGCCAAAAATAAAGAGTTTAGACAATGGTCTAATATAAAGACTGCAGCGTAATCCTATAGATTAGAACTCTCCGGTGCCTGTGAAAGAAAGCAATCACGAAGTGGTGATATGAAACAAATCCCACATCAATGCGTTGAGCTTACTCCAGAAATTATTGGTTATACAGAGAGTTGTATAGGACATAGGTGAATTCTTCTAATTCTGCTCACTACTGAGAATGCGTCCCAGATTCTCATTGTTTCTTAGGGCTCTACTTTCTTAGATCTCATTACAATACTAACTTTCTCTCCCCTGTGCAGTTCTCTGGTCTTCAACTCTCTAAAGAAAACTAACATCTCACATCACTGAGGTATGGCCTCCATTGAATAGCAGGAAGTTGAAACTTCAGCCTAGCTGTGTTGACACTTAGGGCACACAGAGGCTAAACCCACAGCAGGTCTAAATATGTCACCATTGTGAACAAATGAATTCGAGGGCTCTACATACAGAATTGATTGAGCCAAAAGATCAAGTGCTGCATCCCCAGGAAATCAGCCACATGTATCTCGGAAAAGCCACGCAGTTTCAGGGTCATTCTGAGAATGCAGTTGTATTATACCCTGCCCAAATGGTCATCACGATAAGAAATCTCAATTTGTGAAGATTCATTATTTCAATAAAAAGAAGAACATTTGTTTTGTCCAAGAAATGCTCACTTCACATGAGTATCTTAGTAAATTTTATTTAAATGAAAGACACCCTCACTATAATTAAAATACAATTTACTATAAATTCATTTTGCACATATACAACTTTTAAAGAATAAGTGCGTGGCTAAAGTCAAACTCAGACTGTAGAAATACTTTGCCTTTGACAAAGCTCCCTGGACAAAAATAGATACCAGCCAACAGAACATATTCCTCTTTCCATTTAAAAGAAGAAACCATAGTTAAATGAATCATCAAAAGGCCCATTCACCATTAGTGAAATAAGAACCCAGTTGAAGAGCTCTTCCTGCACGTGGGGCCCGAGGTGATTGAGTTCAGCAGGACACACCTGACAAGAATCTCAGGGGGGGGACTAGTTAGCCTGAGATAGTAAACTCGATCCAAGGTTAGACTGCTTCAAGCAGTTTGAAATTCAGAAAGGAATTAGACGTTAAGGTGTCTCCGTGGGGGAAAAGTGAGCACAGAGTTGACATAGAGAAACAAAGATGCAGGGATTCAGGCAAAAGCAAAACAAAGACAGAGTGTGAGGGGAGGATGGTGGGAAAGGGGTGGGGCAAGGAGATCAGGTCGGACAGCGGAGATCAGCTGAGAGGGGAGCCCACGCTGGTGAACAGCTTTCCTACCAAGGTCCCCGCGCCAAGGGGCTGCCTTAAAAAATGTTAAGGTTCAGATGCCCTGAGGCACAGTCTAATTCTGCACGTTAGGCCTCAAAAGACACTATCGTTCATCTGTTAAAACCATGATTAAGTTAGATGATAAAGTTCACAGCCAAATTTTTAATTGAATAGTTGTCTCGCCTAAAATTCTTATATGCTCAGAACCTGTGAATGTGATCTTATTGGAAAACAGGGTCTTGACAGATGTAATCCAAGTAAGAGGAGGTCATTCTGGACTTGGGTACACCCTCAATTCAGTATGATGGGTGTCCTCCTCAGAAGAGGGAGATCTGAATACAGACCTGCGGGGAGCACATCGTGTGATGATAAAGGGAGGGGCTGGAGAGATGCAGCTATGCCCCAGGGAATGCCGAAGGTTGTCAGAGCCTCCAGAAGCTGGCAGAGGCGAAGAAAGGTCCTCGTATAGAACCTTTGGAGAGAGCATGGCCCTATAGACTCCCCGATTTCAGACATCCCCTCTCCACAACTGTGAGAGACTCAATTTCTATTGTTTAAGCCACCCCGTCTGTGAGACGTTGTGATGGCATCCATAGGACACACATACAGGGAGCAGAGCATTCCGAAGGAGGATTTACAGAAACTATCCCAGCAGTGATGTCTAGGACGAAGTGAAGGGAGAAGACGCGGGAACCAAAAAGACCAGTTAAGAGGATGTTGTAATAATTCAGTCTCGGGAAAGACGAGGATGTGGGCCAGGCTGGTAACAGTGGAACAGAAATGAAGCCAAAGTCTAGCAATTCTGAAGAGAAGAATCAATGATATGTAGTAGGAAGGCTCCAGACACAAAGATGATTCCAAAGCATCATTGTTAAGCAGAAGGGTGGAGATCCCGGAAGAAATGGGGAGATCAGGAGAAACAGGTGAGTTGGTTGTTAGAGGGAGAAAGAAAAAATGGTTAGTTTAGTTTTAGATACATTGGTGGAAGCATGACATTTAACTGACGTCCTGCGGGAACTGGGTATTTAGGTGTTAGAACCTACAGAAAGAAATCTGGAAATTATCAACTGAAAAGTAAACGGTTGAAGCTCCAAGTGCACTCGTTTTTCAAGATGGTTAAAAGCAGCAAGGGTGCTCAGGATCGAGTATTGGAGTATCTGGGGACACCTACAACAGATGGGAGGAGGGAAGGGAAGACTGATACAGCTTTTCCTCTCCTGGGAAGAAGTTTTTTGTCCTGTTAATATTGAATTGTAACTCACCTGATTACCTCTTATCAGCACTAACGTTTTCTAAATGCAACAAGTCTCATGAACATTTGCTTCTATCTAAGATGAATGGAATACCAAAATATGTATGTGACAGACTAATCATGCTATATATTTATTAATATAGATTAGGCAACATTGATAATTTGTGGATAAATCACTCATTTCTTTTCTTATTTTTGATTCCAGAATTGGGAAAAATAACCAAATATGCAATTCAATGGGTCATATCTATCACTCTACTTTAAAAGCTCTTAATAAGTAGTAGTAAACTTGGGAGATCAACTATAAAAGAGGTCTTAAATATACTTCCCTAGGACACTATTCAGTGCACCATCTGTATAAAAATAATGCGGGAACCACACCTCACATTGTACACCAGGATGAATTCAAATAGATCAAAGATATAAATGTAAAAAGGGAAACCATTAAAGCACCAAGTGAAAACATTTCTTGTGGGTTAAATTTTTTTACAAGGTATTTGCCAGGTAGATGTGTGGAACTGTTCTAAATCAACTTCAAAGCAATAAGTTCAGTGAACCACTGGGGCGGGCAGAGGAGGGACTGCACAGGAGTAAATGATTAGCTAAGCCTACCCCAGGTGAGCCAAAGAGTCCTCTTTAAATCAAAAGCTCCTTATTTCATTTACATCAAAATCATAAGCACTTTGTATTTGTAAGACAATTTGTATTAGTTTTCTAGAGTTGTCACACAAAGGACAAAAAACTGGGTGCCTTAAAACAACAGAAATTTATTCTCTCATAGGTCTGGAAGCCAGAAGTCTGAAATCAAGGTGTCAGCAGGGCCCTGCTGTGTCTGAAGCCTGCAAGAGGAACTCCTTTCTTGCCTCTTCTAGGCGGTCCTTGGCATAGAGATACATTGCTTCAATCACATGGCCATCTGTCTTTGTGTCCAGATTTCCCCTTTTGAGGAGGATTAGAGCCCAGTCTAATGACTTCCTTTGAACTTGATTATCTCTGTAAGACTCTAGGTCCAAATAAAAGCACATTCTGAGGTACTAGGAATTAGGATTTCAACATGTCTTTTTGGGGAGACACAATTCAATTGACTTCACACAGTTCAATAGTAATATCTCTGTTTGGTACACACACAAGTTACAAAAATATGACATTCTCCATGCCAAATACCCCAAGAGTAGCACAGCCACAGGCCGACATCCCCCACAGGGTGGCCTGGGGATAGCCAGCACCACCCATCCATTGTCCACTGCACTCAAGATAAGCATGTAGATTCTGGGGCCTCAACCCAGACTGGAACGGAACCCTAAGTGGGCCAGGGAAAAGAAGCCCATACGGAACATTTTTCTTGAAAATTCTCAAGATGAGAAAAGGATTTTCAAGGACTAAGCGCATCCAGGCCAATAAGCATGCATGGGGCTTCAACATTTCATGGGACAGAAAAGCCGGTACGTAGCCGCTTGGGTTTCAGCCAGAGCCTCCACGGGAGCAGTGCAAAGCCAGTTGGGGCCGCCTTGGAAATGGAGCACGCCAAAGAAAGCTCCACACTGCCAGCCCAAGGGGCCACCGCTGGGGATGCGAGGGTAATTATAACCCAGTCCCAAGGCCCGTATTATAGAATGGTTGCAAAATCTAAACTGCAAATCCTACCCTTAAACATACGCATCTGTCATCTCTCCAGGAGGCCACCCATACTTCCATGTCACATTCTCTTTCATCGCCACACCAGGCTAAAACAGGCCGAAACACCACAACAGCCTGAAGAGCAGGGTTCTCTGGTATGATGAAAGGCTGGGAACCAGAGAACAAGGTAGGCTTGCCAAATCCTGAACTCTGCAGGGACCTCCCAGAATAGAAAGTGCTCCTTGAAGATGCTCCCAATTCCCAGATTGAGGTATTGTGCCCTCTCCCTACCCCCTTGTACCTACTCATTTTAAGTTTTAAATTATACTCCCCAAGTGAAACAAACTTGTTCCAAGTCAGCTGAAGGCTTTTAGAGTCCTCAGAGCTCAAGCTCTGTACAGGCCTCTAGATATCGCTCTGCCCATTCCAAAAGCAAGACAGGAAAGGAGCCTCACTGAGCCAACTGCTAGAGAGATCTCAGAACAGCAGGCTGACTCTGAAGACAGGTGAAAAAAGAGTAACTACACAGCTATGAAGATTACTCCTACTTTATGAAAAAACTGAGTTCTAACAGTGCTCAGAGATTTCTTAAAATTAGGTGTTTGAAAGGGACCTTTCATTCATTCATTCATTCATTCAACAAGCATTTTCTGGGTCAGTTCATTGCTAATTTGAATGATAAGGACGAGTATGAGAGTTAGCAAGCTAATTACTGGATTCCCGGACACCATGGGTCTAAAAGAAGCCCTGAGCCCTGCAATGGCTATGACCATCACACATCTGCAAAGACACCACAAGAAGCTTTTGAGGAACCTAGTAGGAGGCATATCCAGAAAAAAAGTGGATCCTCTCCTCCTGGAGTTAAAACTGAACAAGGAGGAAACCCCCAGTAAAACGGTGGGGAGTCAGGGCTCAGAAGGAAAGGGACTCCTCTAGTGTTGAGTAGAGAGGATCGGGCAGAGAAGCGGAAGGGGGAACATCATCTGGTTTGCCACGAAAAGAAGTGATAAAAGTAGCATGCTTCCCAAGACACTGAGCTCAACTGTCATTTTTCTTTTATTCTTCTTCCTGGGACAGCAGCTTCAGCACATCCTCCCAGATCTGTACCCAGTGGTCAGTGAGGTCATCAGGCTTCTAATGATCAGTTTTGAATAAGCAATAAAGAGCCCAGGGCTATATTCATCAAATATTCATTTAAATATATAGAAATAGAACATAAACTTGAAGAATGGAATTGACCTTGAGATATGTTAAAATTATAGCCAATTTTGAAAAAGGCATAATTTTTAATAAGTCAAAGTAACAGTTTTGTTGCACAATGAAAAAAAATCAAATGTACTTCATTGACACTGAAATGACAAATTACCCAGTCAACGATGCAACTGAGTGTGATGTAGAAATTGAAAACATAACACATTTGCAGTCATATAGCCTTCCTTTATTGACCTTCAGCTAAAGGATGTTATATTTATTGATGACTTTTCCCATGTATAATTTAATAGTAAATTAAGATTTAACAATCTAACTCTTTTAAAACTAAATCTCCACTCATGGATAGATTGTGTAAATTGCTTCTTAAATATTAACAAATTTCAGAGAAACAGTAAAGAGAAAAGCTTCCTCTATAGCTAGATATCATAAAGCAGATATATAACACGTTATTAAAAAAATCCCTTGTCAGAGATGGGCAAATAAGTTTTATCATTCTTATTGCTACTATTGTTTTTAAATTGCAAGAAAAAAAGTAATGCCTTAATGTGATCTTTAGCCAGGTCGCATATAAGTACTTTACAATTGGAACTTGACTATCTATCACACTTGCATGACATATTTTATCATAATGCTCTCTCTATATCTTGCTTCTCAGTAAAGATACATATCAAGTAAAAAATATGCCCCAGATGTTAAGAGAAAGAAAAATTCAACTTACAATCACCAACATTTGAAAAAGTTGACAATATTCTGTTAGTTAAAAATATATGTATACTTTTAGAACTACTAAAATAGTCCACTGCACTGATTATTTTCATTAAAATTCATCATGCAAAATGAAGTTAACTGGGAGTTCCAATCCAAGACAGACATAGGAGACTCCTAAATTCACATCTTCTGAAACAGAAACCAAGTCTATAGTTACTCATAGAGATAGTCCTTTTTCAAAAATCCAAAAACCTAGCTAAGTAATTCCTACACATTGGGAAAAATAAAAAAATAATCTTATCGAAATATGTAGGAAAGACTGAGACACACTCTTGCCATAAACTCTACCCTTGGCACAATGACCTACAATCAGGAATGAACTCACAACTACCAGCTTCTCCCTAAAGAATAAAGATTTTGGATCCAACATCTAGCACCCCAACTTATAAGTCTAATGCCTAAAGAACAGGCCCCTAAAACACCCAGCTCCAAAAGCAAATGGGACTTACATCCACAAGACCCATAAGACTATGGCAAACAAAGAAACTGTTAACAGGCTTGCAAGGACTCACTGTGGCTCTCCTTCCAGGGCTCAGCACAAAGGAAACACATAGAAATGTCCATCATTCAGTCTTGCCCTGAAAGAGATCTTTTTTTTTTTTTAATTCATTTTTATTGTTAGACTTATTGGGGTGACATCTGTTAGCAAGGATTACATAGGTTTCAGGCATACAATTCTACAGTGCATTGTCAGCTTGTTGTATAATAAGTTCACCACCTAATGTGACTTCTCTTTCCATCACCTTATATTTAGCTTCCCCCCCTCCCACCACCTCCCCTTTCTGTCCTCCCTATCCAATTCGTCCCCAAATAAACATTAAACTATTGATTGTGTCCATGGGTTATTTATTTCTTCATTTCTTTTTTCTTTGCTTTCAGTTTTATATTCCGCATATGAGTGAAGTCATACAGTTCTTTGTTTTTTTTCTGTCTGGCTTATTATCATGCTTAGTGAAAGAGATCTATTTACATATTTTAAAAGCTACTACTTGAGGGTCAGCCTTCTAATTTAGCACCATTTAGGGGCTGACTGCCATCCTCACAAGAGAGCAGACAACCCAACATCTAAGTGCTGACTGAGATCCTTGACTTTGGGATACACTCTCAACTAGTGGGAGCCACTAAAAACAAGGAAGGTAACTTGAACAATCACAAAAGTTTGTGAGACAACTGAGAGCTCAAGCCAGGCTGAAAATTCACGTGTATTTCTTACATGAAATCACTTAGTTAAGACTAGAAGAGATGGCTGTTTTAGCTAATGTGCAGAAACCAACACAGAAAACCAACAAATAAAAATAAAATTAAGAAACAAAGAAATATGTTCCAAACAGAAGAACAAGACAAAGCTATACAAATAAACCTTTAAGAAACAGAAACAAGTGATTTACATGATAAAGAATTCAAAACAATGTTTATAACTCTACTCATTGAGGTCAAGAGAACAATGAATGAACAAAGTGAGAATTTCAACAAAGAGTTACTAAGAACACATCAAACAGAAATCACAGAGCTGAATATAACAATAATTAAACTGAAAAATTCAACAGAGGTATTCAATATCAAACTAGATCAAGTATAAAAAAGGACCAGTAAAATCAAAAACAGGATAATGAAATTCATTCAATCAATCAGGGAAACAAGAAAGAAAGAAAAGAAGAAAGAAAAAGAAAGGAAGAAAGAAAGAAAGAAAGAGTAAAAATAGCTTAAGAGACTTGCTGGACACCATCAAACAAATATTTGTGTTATAGGATCCCAGAAGGGGAAGAAAGAGAAAAGGGACAGAAAGCATATTCAAGGAAAAATAGGTAACTTCCTTAACCTAGGGAAAGAAACAGACATCCAGATCCAGGAGGCTCAGAGTTCCAAATAAGATGAATCAAAAGAGACCCACACTGATACTCATTACAATTAAAGTGTCAAAAGTTAAAGACAAGGAGAGGATCTTAAAAGCATCACAAGAAAAGAAACTTGTTATATACAAGGGAACCCCCAGAAGATTTTCAGCAGATTTTTAAGCAGAAACTGTAGGCCACAAGGAAGTGGGACAAAAGAATCAAAGCTCTAAAGAAATAACTAGCTAACCAAAAATACTCTAGCTGGCAAAGGTGTCCTTCACAGTTGAAGGAGAAATAAACAATTCTCCAGACAAACAAACACTGAAGGAATTTATCACCACTAGTCCAGTCTTATAAGAAATGTTATAATTCTTTAAGCTGAAATGAAAACATAGTAATTGTTAACAGGAAAACATAAAAGTATAAAATTCACTGGTAAAGGTAAATATATGGTTAAATTCAGACTACTCTAGTGTTGCAAGGGTAGTGGGGAAATCACTTTTGAAGGTTAAAAGACAAAAGTATTAAAAATAAGTTTAACTATAATAACTTCTTGATTAATACTAAATATAAAAAGTGAAAATTGCAACATCAAAAACAAAAAATGTGGGATTGGTATGTGTTCAAAGTTAAGTGATTATCAGCTTAAAATGTTTTAATATATTCTATGTAAACTTCATGGGAATCACAAAGCAAAAGCCCATGGTTGATACACAAAGATAAAAAGAAAGGAATCAAAGCAGACCACTCCAGAAAATAATCAAGTCACGAAGACAGCAAGAAAGGTAGAAAAGACAAAAAAAATTACAAAACAATCAGAAAACAATTAACAAAAATGGCAATCATAAGCCCATACCTATCAATAATTACTTCAAATGAAAATGAACTAAATACTTCAATCAAAAGCACAGAATGGCTAATTTGAAAAAATATAAAACTCAACTATATGCTACCTACAATACATTAACCTCAGCTTTTAGGACTGAATGTAGACTGAAAGTGAAGGTATACAAAAAGATATCCAATACTAATGGGAAAACCCCCCCCCCACCAAAAGTGGGGTATCTATACTTACATCAGACAAAATAGACTTTAAGCCAAAGATTATAATGAGAGACAAAGAAGGTCAATATATAATGATAAAGGGTCAATTGACTATAACAATTGTAAATATATAAGAGAAATATGAACAGATCTGAAAGGAGAAATAGAGAGCAATATAATAATATCAGGTACCTCATTACCTCACTTTCAACAAAGAATAGATCATCCCAACAAAAATCAATATGGTAACACTGGACTTAAACTACACATTATAGTAGATGAACTAAGAGAGAGAACATTCCATTAAAGAGCAGCAGAATATACATACAATCTTCGAAGCACACAGGGCACATTCTCTATTATAAATCACATGTTAGGCCACAAAACAAGTCCTAATTTTTCAGAATACTGAAATCATACCAAGCATCTTTTCCTACCATAATGGCATGAAACTAGAAATAAGTACAAGAAGAACTGAGAGTTATACAAATATGGGGAGACTGAACATGTTTCTGAACAACCAGTGGGTCAAAAAAAATTGAAAAGAGAAATTAAAAAAAATAGCTAAGGCAAGTAAAAATGGAAACATCATACCAAAATTTATGAGGTGCAGCAAAAGCAGTTAACAGAGGAAAGTTTATAGCAATATAAACACCTACATCAATAAAAAAGCTCAAACAAACAACCTAACTTTATATCCTAAAGAACTAGGAAAGTAAAATGAAGCCAGAGTTAATAGAAGGAAGAAAATACCAAAGAACAGAGTAGAAATAAATGAAAAAAGGGAAAGGACACAAATAAATATAATTATAAATTTATTTTTATTTATCAGTAGGCATTACTACTGATACCACACAAATACAAAGGATCATAATAAACATAATTATGAACAATTAGAAGTCAAGAATTGTAAACCTAGAAGATATGGAAAAATTCCTAGAAACATACAACCTACTAAGACTGAATCAAGAATAAATAAAAAAAATCTGAACAGACCAATTATTAGTAAGGAGATTAAATTAGTAATTGAAAACCTCCCAGAAAAGTCTAGGATCAGATTGCTTCACTGGTGAATTCTACCAAACACTTAAAGAAGAATTAATGCCAATCCTCAAACTCTTCCAGAACACAGAAGAGAAGGAAACACTCAGAAACTCATTTTATGAGGACAGCATTACCCTGATACCAAAAATTGGTATGGAACCATAAAAAGATGCCAGATAGCCAAATTAATCTTAAGAAGAATAAAACTGGATGTATCACACTTCCTGGTTTCAAACTATATTACAAAGTTATAGTAATTAAAACAATATGGTATTGGCATAAATATGGACATATAGATCATGGAACAGAATAGAGAGCCCAGAAATAAATTTGGGTGTATATGTTAATTAATTTATGACAAAGAGTAAAAAATATACAAAGAGGAAAGTAGAATCTCTTCAATAAATCATGTTGATATTGTAAGTGGACAACTACAAGCAAAAGAATAAAACTGGACCCCTATCTTGCCCTGTACACCAAAAGCAACTCGAAATAGAATAAAGGACTGAAACTACAAAACTCCTAGGAGAAAATAGGGGGTAAACTCCTTGAAATAAGTCTTGGCAGTAATTGTTTGGATTCGACACCAAAAGTAAAGGAAATAAAAGCAAAAATAAACACATGGAACTACATCAAACTAAAAAGCTCCTACAAAGCAAAGGAAACTATAAATAAAATGAAATGGCAACCTACAAAATGGGAGAAAATATTTTCAAACCATATATTTGATAAGAGATTAATATCCAAAATACATAAAGACATCAGATCAAAAACACTGGCAAAGAAACTGAACATTTTTCCCAAGAAGACATACAAATCAACATCATTAACCATCAGAGAAATGCAACAAAACCACAGTGAGAAATCACCTCACACCTGTTAGAACAGCCTTCATATAAAAGACAAGGAACAGTGTTGGTAAAAATGTTCCTACACGGTTTGTCGGAATGTCAACTGATGCAACCACTATCGAAAACAGTATGGAGGCTCCTCAAGAATTAAAACTAGAACTACCATATATGATCCAGCAATCCCACAACTGGGTATATATCCAAAGGAAATGAGAACAGGGTATCGAAGAGATATCTGCACTCCCAGGGTCATTACAGCATTATTCACAATAGCCAAATATGGAAACAACCTTAGTGTCCATCAACAACTGAGTGGGTTAGGAAAATGCACTATCTATACACACAGTGGAATATAATTCAGCCATGAGAAAGAAGGAAAGCTGCCATCTGCAACAACATGGACAGGATTTGGCATTATACGAGTAAGCCAGACAAAGATAACTACTTCCTAGTATCACTTACATGTGAAATTAATGATGATGATGATGATGATAATAATAATAATAATAAAAAGTCCAACTCATAGAAACAGAGAGTAGGAAAGTGGTGGCTGGAGATTTGGGGATGAGGCAAATAGGGAGAGTTTGGTTAAAGAATACGAACTTCCAGTTCTGAAATGAAAACAGGCTGAGGATCTAACGTATAATGTGGTGACTACAGTTGATGAAACTGCATTGTATAATTGAAATTTGCTGGGAGAGTAGAACATAACTGTTCTCACACACACAAAATTATGGGAGATGACAAATGTGTTAATTAGATGGGGAAATCCTTTTATAATGTATACTTATATCAAATCACCATAATTTACACTTCAAATATCTTATAATTTTGTCAATTATACCTTGATGAAAAATGAAGTTAATTCACAATTTCTGTTATATTGATGCTATTTTGAGAATTACCCAAATGTCTGATGCAGTTTTTTGTATCATTTAGCTAATTCCAGGTTCTTCTAGAATGGGATTTCCTGCGACTCCTTTTACTAATCATGTTTTCTATTCCCTCTTTTAAAAATGACTCTTGTTATTCTCAAACTATCACCACATAAGTGTCTATATTCAGATTTTCAATGTAGGCTATTTTTTAAATGACAGATGTATCTGGATATATAAAAGCTTTTCAAAATGTGACTAAGTCAATATTTCTGAAGAGCTTGACAATTATCTTCCAAGTTTTTCCAGAAGACATTTTTCTTCCCTTTTCATCCTTTATAAATCAATGACTTTTTCTATTCTGCTTGGTCAGACAAACAGGCTTTTGATTTACAACAGCTGTATTCTAATAGTATACACACACGCACACACAACTTATTTTTAGCCTTTATAATTCTTTTTTTTAAGAAACCATCAAGAAACAAGATATAGCTTGGCCCAAGGGTTTTGAAATCATTCAGGTCTTTTATATTAACATGATCAAACTAAAGAGAGATTTTGCTACACATCTCATTACTAAAAATTTGTTTAGTTCTAGGTTTAACAATAGGATAGCTAAGCATGGACATAATATCTTCCTTGCCTTTATTTCTGTCTCTGTTTCATTCTTAAATTCAGATCATTATCATGAATGCTTTAATTCCACTTGTTCCAAATGCTGATTAAATTTTTATAATTATAAAAATGCCATGATGGGAATCAACTGAAAAATATGAAAATATATATATTTGAATTCAACAATGCTCTAAAACTAATATTGCTAAGACTTCATGAGGGAAAGTATATGCTTATAGTGCAATGAAACCTAGCAACCAAAAATTGGCTAGCAGGGATATGGCCACTATTATTATATTTTATTTTACTCTTCTTCCAAAGTATTAAAAAAGACAATAACAAATATAAAGATGAAATTCACAACCACATTACATTTAGATTCCAATATTTGCTTATCACGGATCTGCTTCACATGAGAATGCTGAGGTAGGTAGGTGCTCAATAAAACTCTTAATTCCAAAGATGGCTGGGAATTTTTATTTGCCATTTGGACTGACCCTGTAAGCCTCAATATACCTGTTAATCTCCATGCTTCCAAATACCCTAGTTTCCACCAGCTATGTGGATGCCCCCAGTCGAGTTTGGATCACAACCTTGCTGGCTCCTTATTCAAAAAACCACACGTTTCAATGTTAATATATGCAAATACATAAAATATTCTCCAGACATATAACAGATTAGTAAACTCTGAAATGCAAGTACAACACTCCATATTTATTCAGTTTAGTTGAAAGCATTCCATCCTTCATAGGTATTAACTGATTGTATTAATTAAAAGAAACCAAGTAAGACCATCTATCTAAATGCATTACTCATTTAATCTACAAACCCAGGGAAAAGGTTTAACTTTTTCTTGCTCCTGAATGACGTGTGAGGGCATGGAGGAGGTCCTGCTTTAGCCTCAAGTTTCCATAATAACTAGAGCTCACCCTCAACAGTAAGAACAGAAGTCAAGTTTTACAAGAACACCAATTCTGAGAGAATCAACTGATGGACGAAGTGTCACTGCAGCCCCTGTCTGTACCTTTCTGCAAGCTCCTCTCGAGATGATGATTAGAACCTAATTCTCCACTGTATTACTTTTCTCCTAAAATATGAAGAATGGATGGTAAATAATTGGTGTTCAGTAAAGAAACCTATTATTATCTTTTTAGCCCACAAAAATCTTAAAAGAAAAGATTTTTAAGGTGCAACTGTTTATTGATAATTAAAGTACTTCGAACAAAAGTCCTCAATATTTAAAATGTGCATACTGTAGCCTGTTTCAAGTTAAAAATTTCTGACAGTGTGAACATACAACATCAACTGCATTTATGATGTGGTGTCTACCCTAGACTTCTTGGTGAGTAAGGGGTTAAAAATAAATAATGTTAGGTTAAAGACTAATCTTCTAGATTTGTGATACTAAAACATTTTTTCCTAATTTCCAGGAAAATTACAGTATATGGATACTAAAAATTAACAAGTTGCGATGTAACCCTGAAACCAATCAGAAAACAAGTTACTATTGCCCACCCTTTCTCCTATGACTTCACAACGAGTTCACGAGCAGTTGGTTGACTCTTAAAAGTTGAGCTCAGCATTCTTACCTGGCACCCTCTTTGCCCAGTTGATCATGTGAACCAGCTCCCTGTCTGCGAGGTTGGTCAGCAAGCCCATTATCGAAGCCTCACTCAAGGGCCTGGTAGGGTCGTACTCGGAATAGATTAAGGGGGGCTCAGCCTCCAGCAAGGCACTGACCATCTGGTCGGCAGTCAGGGATAAGACGGGGCTGCTCTTCTTCGTGTGCTTGATCAGCAGAGGGCTGGGCCAGAGGCTGGCAGCCCTCACGTCTCCCGAGGGGCCCGCTTCATTCCTGCTCTCCGCGTCTTCTCTTTGGCGTTTGTGTTTCAACATCTTCCCTCCTCTTCGGTCTTTCCGAATCCCTGAGAGCACAGAACAAGGAGCAGTTGATTCGTTTCCTCAGTGTCAGCTTTCAAAGAAATACTAACTTCGGTGCTAACAGCCCTTTATTCTATTGAATGGTGCTTGGGGGCACAGGTGTGCTGGTACGTGGTTGACAACCACCGGTCCGAGAGATTTTTGTTTCGAAAAGGCTCTGGTTCATAGTATGCACCAACGCCTGTGGTGCAAATACTCCCCCTGCGGCAAATCTCCAGCTACTCACCTGACATGGAGCAGCTTACCAAACACCTGAAAACTGACCAGAGGCTGTTGGCAGCCAGTACAAGCTGGCTCTCACAAATGTGTGCATGCGTGTGCGTGTGCATTGAGTGTGTGTGTGTAACAGATGCTCTAAAAAGAACAGAATTATAATAATTACTCTTGAAATACAGCTTAGCATTCAACATTGCTTCTGCTATGAATATTCTTAAAATAATAAATTAGAAAGGCATTTTAAAAAAGCATTTAGTAAATATCTTCATCATTCAAATACACCTCTTAATGGAAGACATTAAAGTAGAATGGCTTATCCAAAACGTTTCTGACAGCCTGTGAACCTCAGAGCTGCCCAGCAAGTCTTTCGTTGCTACTGAGCTACACTTCATCACCTTAGACATTGACCCAAGACCCTCAAGCAGGTTACTTGGTTCTAATATTTTCACAAATGTATTTCTCTTTTCCTAATATAAAAGTTTTAAAATAGTTGAAAATAATTCCCTCCCAAAGGTTTACCCAGCTGTGGTTCTCATTAACTGAATTATAGTGGGGAGGGAGAGTCCAATCTTGTTTGCAACGATTCCTTGAAGCTTTGGCTGAGTATATTAACCTGGAAGAGGCCATGCTGGGATGCTAAAATAAAGACTTCAAAAAGCCAAAAATTAACACAAGCGTCCATATTTTCAAAAACGTTCATCTCTCCGAAGTATGTTAAGAAGAAACAGTTCTTAAATTTCTATGAAAGAAGTAATCATTTGGGTAAAGAGTTAATACAATTATTTTAAAATATGAAGACAGGAGAACACTCTTTATGATATATCACCTTTTTCCTCAAGTTAATTCAATTCGTTTTAAAATTAAAGACATGAAAAATAAACACATTTTATTGTACATCATCTTTTTTCCTCATTCCATGACTAATGTCAGAACTTTGTTCTATGTTATTCTAATTTGTCAAGGAATTTGGGCAAATGTATGGCTGTAAATTTTTATGCATGACTTTTACTTTATTAGGTCTATGTTAGACACACACACTAGGAGACACTTGGAAAATATAATGAATCCACAGACTCTTCCTATATGTTCTATTAAAATAAGCATTTCCCAGAACTCTTGGGATAAGTAATAATAGTAAATATTATCACTAATACGCACTGAGCACTGTCCATGTGCTTTAAGCACTTTCTAACACTTACAACCAAATTAGTCCTCCCAATAATCTTGTAAGGTAAATATTGGGAAACTGCTACTTAGAGAGGATAATGAACTTGTCTGAGACCACTCTCTATTAAGTATCATTTGAGATCCAGGCTCTGAAAGCATGATTTCATTTTTCAATTAACAGAGTTTTAAATTTTTTATCAACCAAGTTGATGGATTTAAGGGAATCTAGAAGTAAAATAGATCAGATGAGAAGAACAGTTAGATCTGACCAGTCAGATTATCCTCAGTTGGGCATTTCAAATATTTCATTGCCAACTGTACTAATGAGATTATAATATCTGAATTCAAGGAGATGACACACTCAGCTCCCCAGAGCACACCTGGAGTATCACACTCATTGCTGGATGCTGCACATAGGAGCAAAATAAATCTATTCAGGTTAGAGTAACAAGGAGAGTAAGAAGACATAAAATTGGGTCACAAGGAAAATGACTAAGGAATTTAGAGGGGTTAGCTTAGAGAAAAGAAGACTTAGAAGAAATAAGAATGTCACCCTCAAATGGGCTGTCCTCTATCAGGTGCTACTGTGATCTGAAGGTTTGTGTTCCCCCAAATTCCTATGTTGAAATCTAATCCCCAGTATGACGGTATTTGGATGTGGGGCTTTGGGGAGGTGATCAAGTCATGAGGGTAGGGCCCTCTACTTGCAAGTAACTGTCACACTACCAGTGACATACCAGTGTCATTACCAGTGATAAGACTGCACAAATATTTTAGAGTACTTCAAAAAAATCAAACTGGAATTGAGTGGGTGAAAAAAAATGACCCAATTTCTACTTCTATTTTAACCTAGGTGAAATGAGAGTTGCCAATCAGGACCAATGATTACAGGCTGCGTCGCTATGGAACATGCAGCCAGTTCTTAAGTGTATAGGAGGATGGGGCACAGGAGGGGCATGCATAATTAAAATCCAAAGATAAAACTGAAAACTCATTCTCTGCTCCCTGCCAGGACATTTTCCAGAATTATTTGCAGAGCAGCAACACAGATGGATACTTATTTTACGTAAGCTCACTGCCCTCTGTCTAACTTATTTTAACATCGGTGAACAAAACCGAAACATGAAACTAGCAGTTCATAAAGTAGAGAGGGTGGAAAAAAAACACGAGGAACCTAGATCATGCAAACATTAAAAAGGCATCCTGTTGACAGTCAAGGTGTTTACTGGTACCAAAATAACATTTGGGGTTTTAATGCCACATAAACAAGATGTATTGTCATTCTGTACACAAAAATGTCACTTTCCAGAAGAGTTAGGCAAAATACTGAGCAGCACAATATGGATTAGGTGTCATGCGGTGGACATGCCGAGGTACACACATTACCAGCTCTCAAGTTATATCACTGATTAGACAATACTTGTGTCAAAGCAAATTTCTTTCCATCCCCTATTCTAAAATGTTAAGTTTACAGTACTTAAAATTTACAGCACTATAAGGTTTCACATGAGAGACTGAAAAAACAAACTCTCTCATCCAACAAGCCCAACGTAAGTATGAAATGCCACCAGTTTTAATTTCATGCCCTTAGGCTAAGTCTTCTCTAATATCCTGGTCACACTGTTGCAAGGACTTGGCTGATCTAGAACCTCCGTCTGGGAGCACTCAGTGTGAATTTGACTGATTCTAATCCACCAGGAAGTGCTAATTTAGGGAATTATTAAACTAATAATCACAGGCAATTGGGATGAGAATGAAAGGGAGAGAGACGGTACACAGGGCGCTCTCCAGGGAAGGCGGGCTCCAAGAAATGCCACCCCAAGCTGCCTAGGATTCAGGAGGTCTGCTGCACATCAGTACAGGGCTGAGTCCTGGCAAAGAGAGAGAGGTTAAAGACATAGCACCTGCTCCAATACTTACATTCTGGCCTTAAAATCAAAGATCTGTCTTCATGTATTGAACGAGGCGTTTTGAAAGACAATTCCTAATTACTTTAGAGTTTATTTAATCCTTCTTTTTTTGTTCTTGAATTTCTTTGGCTTGGCCATTGTATCTCAGAAAAAAAAAATAACATATATCTGAATATTCATTAATTATTAGATATCATTAGATTGTTTGTCTAATGCATTCTGCTTTTTATATTATCTTTTTCTGAAATGATCTTTTTTCTTCTTAACACTTTATGCTTCTACAAGAAGCTAGTATAACTTCAGTAATTTTTCTAGTTTCCTAAGACTATTTTAATGTATTGTTAAATATTTCAACACTTGCATAATCACCTTTCTTTTGTTTCTCAATAATTCCACATTATTCATGAGGTACTAATAAGCCAGGCAAAGAAATACTCTGAAAGCTTTTTAATTCAACATGTTAAAGAAAACAGAAGTGCTGATTAGTTAAGAAGTAAATAAACATAAGAACTAATAAAACTTGCTCCAGGGAAATTCCCCTGCATTCGTTTTAATGCTTTCCCTTCAAATACCATAGTCTCCCATTTAACAGAGTAAAGAAGTTTAGAATAACTATCAAGCCCAAGGTCGCACCAAGGGCAGTGCAGAGGTTTGAACCTAGGTGAATTACGTCATCATAGATTATCATTAATATTATCATAGTCCCTAAGTGTATCAGGTCAAGGGACTATGAATGATTCAGTTCATTTTCCTTAATGCTCTTTCTGTCATTCTTTGTACAGCCAATAAATCATCACAACCTAGGATTTCCTCCCATACCTTTTTCTGTAGTCCCCTCCTGGTGCCACCATCCTCGTTCATACTGCATCCCTCCTTGCCTAAATCAATGCAGCAGTTCCTAATCTGTCTCCTTGCCTACTTTCAATCTCCCTTCCAACCCAATTAACTGCAGATGGATTAATTCCCATAATCCATCCATTTCATCTCGTCTATCTCAATCCCTCAAAGACTTGCTTAGCCTACAGCCCAGGAATTGTTTTCCTATGCTCTAAGATGCTTGGCAGTCCCAAGAGGGTATCAGAGGTGATGTGGTGGGGACTCCTGGCCACCCCTCCATTTGTCTAAAGCTATGTTTTTATATATGTATGTTTTGTATAGGGATTAGGGAAATAATCTATTTTACAAAGGGTTTACTGACTTAATTTTCCATGTAAAAAGTCACTGACCTATTGAATCAAATTAAACACTACATTAAGACTCATGAATTTCCACAAATAATCCCAAAGTACTTTTCAAACCTATTTTTACAAAACTCCTCCACAAACCTTTATTTTTCATGAAACAGGGTTGGGCCTGTGCCGCTTCTTATATTATATACACTAATACATATATAATAATACTTTCCAACATCCCCACCCTGTGCTCAGTCTACCTCTCTTATATCAGCCTCCAAAGCCCAAGTAAGATCTCATTTTATCCATAGTCAGTCTTGGCCCTCACCCAGGCCTAGTGGCTCTACCTCCTCCATTCTTATATTAATCCACCATGTCGAGAGAGAAAATAGAAAGTCATATGAAGAAATCAATTAATACATGAGCATTTGACAAAGTCAATACTCATTTAGAATTTAAAAAAAAGAACTCTCAGCAAAGTAGGAATAGGTTATAACTTTCTCAATTTTGTTAAAAGACTTTGATGAAAAACCTACAGCTAACACTATTCTTAAAGGTGAAAAACTGGATGCCTTCCCCCTAAAATCCAAAACAAGGTAAGGATGTCCTCTCTCATGCCTCCTATTCAAAAATGTATTGGAAATCCTAGCAAGTGTATTAAGGCAAGAAAAGAAAAGAAAAGGCATACAGATTGTAAAGGAACAAAGAAAGCTGTCTCCATTCACGGATGACATGATTGTCTACGCAGAAAACCCCAATGAACTGCCATAAACAAAAATCCCTCCTGGAACAAATAAGTAATTACACTAAGGTTATAGGATACAGGTCAACTACACAAAAGTCAATTGCTTTCCTTTATATCAGTAATGAACAATTAGAATTTGAAATTTAAAAACACAATACCACTTATATGAAATGAAATAATAAAGTATAAATTAACAAAACATGTTCAGGACCTATATATAGAAAATTATAAAACACTGATAAAAAAATGAAAGAAGATCTTTTAAAATGAAGAGATATTCCATGTTTATTTATTGGAAGCTCAATGTTTTTAATGTTCATATTTGTTGATATTATTAGATGTCAATTCTTCCCAACTTGATCTAGATCTATAGATGTAGAGCAATCTCAATCAAAATCCCAGCAGCTGAGCAGTTATTATAATAACAAACTGATCCTAAAGTTTAAATAGGAAGGCAAAAGAACTAGAATAGCCTTTAATAGTAAAAAAATAGTAAACAAAATAAAACAAAAACACACACACAAAAAAACTGACACACTGAATAAACTGGAGGATTCACATTACCTAATTTCAAGACCTACTATAAAGGCTACAGTAATAAAAACAGTGTGGTGATGGTGAAAGAATAGAAAGGTAGACCAGTGGACCAGAATAATGAGTCCAGAAATAGAACCACATAAATATAGTCAATTGGTCTTTAACAAAGGAGATAAAACAATTAAATGGAGAAAAGATAGTCTTTTCAACAGATTTTGCTGAAACCACTGAACATCCACATGCAAGAAGAATCTATATACAAATCTTACCCCTTACACAAAAATTAATTCAAAGTGGATCATTGACCTAAATGATTATGAGAAACTATAAAACTTCTTGAAGAAAACATAGAAAAAATTCTACATGATATTAGTTTGATGGTAACTCTTTAAACACCACACCAATAGAACAATCCATGAAAAAAGATTAATAAGGTGGACTTCTTTAAATTAAAAACTTGAACTCTGAAAAAAAAAACACAACACTGTTAAAAGAAGGAAAAAACAAGCCACAGATTAGGAGAAAATATTTGCCAACTACATATTGGATAAAAGATGTGTAATCAAAATATACAAATAACTCTTAAAACTCAACAACAACAAAAAGGAAAAAATGGGCAAATGATATGAAGACACCTCAGCAGAAAAATACAGAGGGTGCCAAAAAACTATATACACATTTTAAGAAAGGGAAAAAACTGTATTAAATTTGTAATTCTCAATATATACCATTAACAAAAGGTGAATACAAGTCATGTTTGACTTCTGCAATTAAAGAGGTGCTCAAAGTGGTGACCAGCAGCGTCCAGACACTTCTGACTATGGCGAACTACTGGTTGAGCAATGCTGACAGAAGTGTCTACTTGATATCGCTGAGCATGCGCCCACTGTTTGCTTTGACTTCCTGCCTGTCACATGGTGATGCTAGCATTCATTTGATTAACACCAACTTTTGAGTGATCATCATACTACACATTGCTACTGTAATATAATTCAACTTCAAAAAATAATACATAGATAATAGCACTTAATGTATACTTTTTTTGGCAACCAGGTATATATAGTTGGTAAAAAATACTATATATATGAAAAGATGACCAATGTCACTTGTCATTAGGGGATTGCAAATTAAAACAAAATTAAGTATAGCACCACACATCTATTAAAATGGCCAAATCTAAACACTGACAACACCACGTGCTAACAAGAATGTGGACAGGCAAGAACGTTCATTCGCTGATCGGGGAACGCAAAATGACACAGCTACATTGGAAGACAAGTTGGCAATTTCTTACGAAACTAAACACAGTCTTAACACACGGTATAGCAGTTGTGCTCCTAGACATTTACCTAACTGGCTTCGAAACTTATGTGCACACAAAAACCTGTGTGCACATGTTTATAGCAGATTTATTCATAATTTCCACAATCTGGAAAGAATCAAAATGCCCTTCACAGGTAAAGGGGTAAGCAAAACAGTGGTAAATCCATATGACTGAATACTATTCAGTGATAAGAAGAAAGAAGCTATCAAACTATGAAAAAATAGGGATGCAACTTAAATTCATGCTGCTAAGTGAAAGTAACCAGTCTGAAACAGTTACATACCATTTGATTCCAATTATATGACATTATAGAAAAGATAAAACAATAGAGATGCTAAACAAACCAGAACTTGCCAGGGGCTCAAGGCAGGAGGGAGAGGTTGAAAATGGGAACTACAGGACATTTCATGAGATAGAGAAACACCAGGGTCCTCTAGGGTGATTAAGCATTGTGAATTAATTGTCCTTAATTAAGCTCATGGGTACACATGAGCTTAATTCCTCCTGGAAGTGCCAAGGGCATCTCTTCCCTCTTTGCTCCCAAACTCCAGTCCCACCTGCTTTAATTGTTCTTACTTGTGGGAGCAGTAACCGCCCACCGTCATGGTCAATCAGCTGTCCGAGCCCAGTCGGGGCTCTCCTTCGTCTCCGTCCCCAGAGCTAGGCTCCTGTTTGCTGTGACAATAGGAACTCAGCAATGACGAACAGGAACAGCTGCTGCACCATGACTGAAGAAAACTTCCTTAATATTGCTGTCAGCCCTGTCCCATCATGCCTGTCCCACCACAGAGCACATGCCCACAAGTTTATATCTCTGTCCCATGGAGCTGACCAAAAGAACTTGAAAAATGAGAACTGCAGAAAAACTTCATGATTCTTCTCTGCCAGTAGCATCTATTTGTTTATAATCAGGAAAACGAGACCCTGTATGTTAGGGTTTCTAAAACTAATTCTTCCGCAAAGCAAGTGCCTAGAGAGTATAGATCTCCCTCTTTTCCAAGGCATATTGGAAAATCATAATTTATTTTGATGACATTTGTTTGAAATTTAATTTGAAACTGGACTGCATTGTTCCTGTTCAGACTTGCTGCTGTACTGCTTAACCAGCAGCCCTTGCGAAAGCTGAAGCGACCGAAGAGGTAGCCCTCCTGTAAGAACGCATTGTTTTGGAATTTTCCCAGAAGCCTAGGCAGGAAGTGCCAAGAATGGGAAATCAATTACAGATTACCACACCTTTCATTGAATGTCAGACTATGCTGCCTTATCCCAGCAACCAAACCAAGAGTCAAGGTCCAAATCAAAGAAGGGGTAAGTCACAACCACATGTGTTCTCAGTGACATACATTTTGACTTAAAAGTGTAATGCTCGCTCTTAAGACTACTGTGCATTTTAATAAAAATTCTGCTAATAAAACCTTGCATCTAGAGACAGCTGTGGCAGGCTGTTCTATAAGAATCAAATTTATTAACAACAGAATTTATGGGGTGAGGAGAAAAGCAATACTGATTTTCCTTGCTTGGCTTCATTTTCCTGTAATATCTTAGTGATGAGTCTCCTGCTGGCAGGCATTCTGCAGCCAAGAGGAGTAAATAAGACGCCAAGGTGCAGCCTGTGAATATTCTCTTTTCTTCCATTCCTTAGCAGTTCTGCAACTCAGATCCACACTTTTCCTTCTGTAATTTGTAAAAGAAACAGTTTGTCTCCCTACCTCCCCATGGATGTCTTCTTTGTCTCATGCTGGTCGGTGCAGAGTTGGATACAAATAAAGTCCCTGTTGTCTCTAACGTGGAGATGGATGAGTCCTCCCTGCCTCACTTGAGCCACCAACACCCAATTACATGCTCTTGGACAAGTGCCTGCCAGTGGGACAGTCATCATACAACCATCCTACAACTGGATCACAAATGAGTTCACCCTAGAAGGCGCTTTAACAAACCCTCAAGTGGGAGCATGTCATATTTCTTGAGGCTAAAAATGGGTTTTATAAACTCTCATTTGTGAACTCTTGTCACCGTAAATATATTACAGAGATCTGATAGGCCCTATAATCCTCAACCCCGGTGTTGGGGGCGGAGGCTCAATAAATACATGTCACATGATGAATTTGTCTTGTCCTGGTAGAAAACATGAATTACTGGGGCTCCTTTCTTAAAATATCAAGCTGAACAAGTACTAATACTAGAAAGTGACAAAACAGAATTATCAACAGGCTCAGTGATCACAAAGTTCTTATCACCCTTATTTTAATAGGGAGCTCAGCAAAAGGAAATAGCTCACTCTTATGACTGTTATCAGGAGCAATTCTATTGTATCTCACTGTAATTGTGCCAAAGGAGTTTCCTATTGCCTGAACCCAGAAAATTCCTCTCTCTGAAACATGCCTAGATTTAAAAGTTTCTTAATGATAAGGGTTATGCTATGGCTTTGTATTTCCCACTAGACTTCATTCTGGGCCTTGTAAATAAATTAACTTTCCTAAGTAACGATCAATGAACGTACTATGTATTGTTTCAAAGAAGAAAACATTCCACTGATGGGATAGCATTCTTGCGGGGCCAGCCTCTCCCCTAGAGAATCTCCATCTTTCTTTTCTGTGATAGTATTTCAGTATTAGCAACTTCTCATTCAGTCCAAACAAAGGAGCAGATTTATTATACTGTGATTTATTCCTGAATATCAAATATTTTGCCCTATCTGATTTGAATTCCATTATTCACTCTCGCAAGTTCTTATCCACTTCTCAGAAAAAAATGAATGCATCTCGATGTAGGCAGCGTGTCCACATCTGTTTATTTCACCAAATACCAACTGGATGCCTTGCTTACAATTGCCAGAGATGAAATTGTATTGCAAGTACCTTAAGTAAGCTGGTTTATCAAATGTCAACTACTACATACGTGCTGCTCCAAAATGCATGTCCTTCGGTGGGAAGATACTTAGTAACTTAACATAACTACTGGTTTCCTACAAAAACCTAGATATTACTGCTGAAGAGAGGACAAGAGAGAGAATGAGAAAAAAGTCTTCAGTCAAAATACAAAAGCTAACGTCAGTGATATCTAAAATAGAGAGGGTGCCAAAAAAACATATACACCTTTTAAGAAAGGAAAAAATGGTATTAAAATTGTAATACTCAATATATACCAATAACAAAAGATGAATATAAGTCATGTTTGATTTCTGCAATTACAAGAGGTGCTCAAAGTGGTGACCATCAGCATTTATGTAACACATAGATGACATCTCTTAAAATGTGTGCCTGTTTTTTGCCCCTCCCCATAGTTAGGGTAGCAGAAGAAAATCTAAACTAAGCCATCCAGAATACTCTCAAACCCAGTTAGATAGATACATGTGTAACCTTGAAAAGAAATCAGGAAAGACAGTTCGCGACTTAGGTAACTCATCGGGCATGGTTAACAGTCCAGTTATAAGCTGAACTTACAGAGCAAGGTTCATTTCATCATTGGATTCTTCGGAGTCTCAATAAAGACATTGTAAAGATAGTTAAATAGCTTCCTGGCCTTGTACTTCTTGGGCCTGTAACATTTTTAAAAGACATTCATTCTGCCCGTGTTCAGTCAAAGCCAGAAGTTATGATAAAGGATTGAAAATCAGAATGAAGAGTACAGCCCAAATGAGAAAATAATGCTCCTATTGCTATATTTTCAGAGGAAACTTCTTAGACTTTATTCATTGCTCATGAAATTATAGATAATTCTTGGAAATGGAAGGGCTCTTCCAGAAGCATACTTTCACTTGCGGAGAGAACACAGGAGGACATCTGCCCTTTTCCATGAAGGCCAGTGCCACATACACAACCAGCTTCATCAGATTCTTCACAATCTTGACCATTGGTAAGTGTATATCTCTTTCAAGTTCACTATATTTGTGGAAATGGCTATGGCATATAAAGAACATTTTCATTGTGATTATTGGTCTCCAACAATCTGAAAATATCCTCTTTAAGTTGGCAGGATTCAATTAAGAAAAAAGCTATTGGAGGTGAGCCCATGGCCTTTTAGGTTTGTTCTTAGGGCTACCTCCATGGCTAAGGAAAAGCTTGTATAATCATTACTAATGAAAACTGCCTAAAGGGTCTGACTGGGGAAAAGGGAGAAAAAAACCATTTCAAGTGAGATGATGGACTTGCTTTGTAACTGAATTAGAAATATTTTAAAAGCTGGAAAGAATGCTTATAATAGTTGAGATATGATTAGATGGGATATTTAATCTAATACATTCTCTAGAGATGATACCTAGGTTTTAGTTGGTAGATGAAGTGAAGGAAGTTTAGCAACCCAGGTAGTTCATTTATGTCATAATGATAAAAAGAAAAGTGTTCTCTATTGAAATGGTTCTATTTTTTAGAGGGAAGAAAACTACCATTACAGAGACCTATGGTATACTATGTTCTGTAGATGGTGATTTGCATATCTTTTCATTGGAACATCTGAGATATGAAACCCCATATTATAAATAAAAGGCTCAGAGAGGTCACAGTGGCTTGCCCCAAAGGCACACAATTAGGGAATGACAAAAATTAGAACTCAAGACTGCTTGTCCCAAGGTCTGTGCCTTTACCCCTGTTGTACTATCCCCAATACTAATATGACTTGTCAAATGTCTAATAACATGGTGATTTGCCTTATGGGCTCATTGACCAAATTCTTATTATTGCTTGATACTATGTTTATTATAGGCTATTTCACTTCAGCTTCATTGTACATAATGTCGTAACCTGAAGATGGTAGAAAATTCTTTCACAGTACACGATGATTTTTTAACTCATTCAGAAGGTACACGGTTGGTATGATTAAGCAGGATGGTATGATTAAGCAGGTATGATTAAGTTTTGATTAATAAGCAGATGAGTTTTAAATATGGCAATACACAGATGAGGAACTGAAAAGAAGACTGAAGTCTCTCCCTTCAATGAAAAAGAAGACACAAGGACAAAGGATAATCTGAGATGCTCAAAGAAACTGTCAACCCTAAATTGCAGAGAATGGAGCCGAGTAAGAAGTTCCTTATAGCGGATGTCTGAAGAAAAAGAAGAAAATTGGCACACTGAAAATAATGAGAGAATTGGAGGCAGGGATAAGGAAATGACAGTTATTTTTTCCCATGATTTTAAAGGGAAGGAATAGAACACAGAGCTCATGAAACTAAAGGTTTTATTTTCTGGGAGAAAGCACATAAAGATCAGATGCAGGAGAGGAACGAAAAATTTAGGTTTCATGAAATATCCTGAATGGAAAAAAAAAAAAAAGAAAGAAGAAGAAAAAGGGGGTGGTATGGGGGAGGGGAGTTTCTAAAGATGCTACTTTGAAAATTACAAAATGGTCACAACCTTTTAGAAACAGAATAATTTTTGAACCAAGGACCTGATTGTTAACGGAATTTTCTGGTAATGTGATGGTGTGTATCATTTTTAGCTCAGTAAGGAAAACACAGACCTAATATACATTACTCTTCTTCATAATACTACAATTTTACAAAAACTGAAATATCACACTGGGAAAGATTCAGCCTTGAGAGAACAAAATTAAAACTGAAAACATAGAGACTAAAACAAGAGAAAAAAGATCACTGTGGTTACCAGGTACTATTAGAATAAGTTGTTCTGCTTAATCTTCTTAAGTGTTCTAATAGAATAAACTTCCCAGAGTTACTATCTGTATCTTATGAACTAATAAGTACAATTATGAAATACAATAACTAGCTTACCTACAAAAGACGTTAGTTAAACTGTCATTTTAATAATTCTTCGTTGTAACTGCAAATGTCATTATTTGAAATAGGGTGAAACTTAACAGAATGAACTTGTTAAAAATAAAGTGTATGCAGCTATGAATCTTAATTATAATTATATAGTCATTTGTGATCATTTTCAATAGTTCTTGGCAAAGACAAATAAGCATAACGATCCCCATTAATGGACTGATGTATTCTATTTATATGTGGGGGCAGGACTCACTAAAAGTGTCCAAAATAGCAGGAGAGCTTATGAAGTGAAATAGGAGGTGAAAATCTGCACCTTGGTGTGAACAGAAGCATCGTGTAACCAATGAGTTACCGGAGAAAGTTATTCTCACCAAAAAGTCAGTAAATACTCAGCTAGTAAAATGGTGATTTTAGCTCTTATTCGTAAGTGACAATGATATTAAGGTCAATATTCTCCCCCCCCCCCCCCCCCCCCGCTAATGTCCCTGTTGTGAGCCTCTGCAGCGGCGGCCTATGAGGATGTTTACATGGATGGATTACGGGAACACGAGCGCTGGCCCTCTCTGGATTTCGTAAATGTCACGGTGCAAGGCAACCACTGACCCCGTGTTCTCCTTTGGGGGGGTTAGAAACCTTGGGGCTATTTTTGCCATCTGTTTACCTCTTCCACAGAACAATACAGGTTTTCAGAAGGGATAACCTCCATGACCAAATTGGTTTTAAATGGCACAGGAAACAAAAAACTGGTCAGGGAGCAGTGAGATGCTGATAGGAACGCTCTAGCCCAGGGCATGTGCTAAACCAAGGTGGGCTAAGCAAGTCCTGTACAATCAAACCAGTCCTTCACTTAAATGAACCAAAATTCATTTCAACTGAATTTGAAACTGAAGGGAGCCATAAGCTGAGTCCCAGATGGCATGTAAGACCCAGCATCCACCAACCACCCAGAATGTATGGGACCCTCCCGCCCTTCCTCCTCCCGTTTGATGCGTGCGGACTGTTAGCCCGGCTCCGTGCAATGCTCCGGGGATGCACGCGTTCTCGGGCTGGCTGTACAATGTGGGGGCTGCCGGACACTTGAACGTGGCTAGTGCACCTGAGGAGTTACATTTCTAACCGCTGCTGAGGAACCACAGACAGCCGCCATCTCCGCGGGGCTCTGCTCCGCACGCGCTTAGAATCATCTGGAGCGTTTGGAAACAGTCCCTGGACACTCGCTCCCTCAGAGGGTCTAACCTAACTGATTTGGGGAGGGGCAACCGAAGCGGCGGGGCTTTCCCTAAAGCAGAAGGACCCACGGGCCCAAGGCAGGCAGGAGCTCCCAGGACCAGCCTTGCTGCGCTGTGCTCATCTCACCGCACCTGCAGGGGCCGCTGTGAGCAGGGGGTGGGCCCGGGTCGGGGTGGTTAGGAAGGGGGACGGCACACACCTGCAGCTCTGATTTTCAGGGACTGTTAGAGGGAGCTGTAAAGACCCAGGAAAACGAAACACTGGCAAGAGGGAGATATGGGAAGAAACAGGAAAATTCACCGAGCATGAAACACAATTATGAAACTTAACAGCGAACAGGCTAAAACAGCCCGGGAAAATACCGCAAAGAAAAGCCCTCCATTACTATACTCTCCCCCTATGATGTTATCAACATATCTGAGATTACGATAAATATTTAATCCCATTAGCTAGCCCCATGGATAGCCTTTCATGCCGTTGACCAGGAAGCACAATGTTTTTGATTGTGTATCTCTATTAGGAAACAATATTTAAGCAAGCACCCCCAATAGATGCACAGATCTTAATTACAGAATGTATTAGTATACTAACAGAGTATGCAAATGTAACACCACACACAACCTGAAATATAATTTCCTTAATGAAACTAGAAAAAAAGAAGAAATTATATATATAATTTTCTTCCTGCCCTTGAACAGATTGTCCGGCCTGCTTCTGAACCTACTTGGAAAACAATCACTACAAAATTTGACAGGAATATTTACAAATTGAGCCATTAACGGTCACCTGCTTATGATAAATACCAGTAAGACTTTAATACCATTTCACAGATGGACAAACTGCAGCACCATACAGGTCTCAAAGGTGAATTAAGTGCTCTCTCTGTGCTGAATCTCAGTAACAAGATGAACTTTCATTAGGACAAGCAAAGGAGTTTACATTTTATAAACTGAAAAATGAATGCTGCCTATTTGGGGTTGGGAGTCCAGCCAAGGCTAAGGAGAAAGACCCATGGGGGCTTTGTCCTGATCATTTCTTATAATTATTAATTTATTGTTCTCAACATAGGATTTGCTGCTACCACTTACTCTCACATCTAGTCCTGCTGTGTCTGATTCAGTAGCCACTAGCCATACAGTGCTATTCAAATTTAAATTTAAGTTGAATTTAAAAGTTCCTCAATCACACCAGCACTATTTTAAGTGCTTAGTAGCCACCTGTGGCCAGTGGCTACCAAAACGAACCGACCAGAGCATTTCCCCCTTCGCAGAAATTCCATTCAGCAGTGTACACTAGATTTGTCGTGCATCCTCCTGACACGTCAGAGGTGAAAAGAATGTCGCTGCCCAGCGAATATCCCTTCTGCCCCGTTTTTACTCTAATTATAATTGGTCACAACACGCCCTCCTTTGTCCTCTGCATCTTACAGCTGGGTTTGGTTGCCAGTGCAGAGAAGGTCGGCACGCTGGCATTCCTACTCGTCCGCCCGGTGCAGCTCATGAGGTCGGACAGTTAATTCGCGAACTCGTCCTAGAAAAAGTGCTCCACACCTCGTGGCTGAGTATCTGCGGCCACCTTCGAAGTGCTCCCCTTGGGAAGCTGTGCACTGACGCCAGCTCCGAGTCCACCCTCCGCACTTATTTTGGAACTCTTTTTCTGGAATGGCCATCAGAGCTGTCGTCGTACCCAAACTCTGACAATAAAGTTCGCAAACTCGCCACCGTGCGCTTACGTTGGCAGCTCTGTACAAACAACTCAGGAAGGTGTGGTCGTTAAATCCCACTCTCAGACGTAGCAAAAACACATACCCCACATCCCCAGCCCAGGCCTGGGCAGAGAGCTGTGCAGTTCACCGTATGGCACCTACACCTCTACCTGATGGCTCAGTTGGCCAACTTCCAGAGGTCACGCTTCTGCCCAAGCTTTTCAGACGCAAGTCTGAGCCCTAAGCTGAGTGGGAGATGGGAAACCATTTACGGCACTTGCCCACATGCCTTCCAGACGTGGACCCATCCCCAGAGCTCTTGCCTGCTGGAGGGAGCCCCGTCCCTTATAGGCAGATATCCTGATAATGGCTTATGTAGTGACCCCATCTGAAAACCTCCTGGTGGCTGAACCCCATTTTTTTTTTTGCTACACACATTGAATACAGTGTCTGACCTGACACTGACTTCCTGAAGGCCAATTACATTTGCTCATCTTCCACTATGCTCCAGCCTAAGAACCCTAGGCCCTCTCTCCCAGCTTCCCTTGGCCTTCTTCCTTGGTGCCACAACCAGCTCCAAGTTGGGGAGACTCCCTAAGTTATGATATGATTCACTGAAAAGTTCCCACTACTTGCTTCACTGCTATGGCTAGCAGATGTCCCCGGGAGTCTGTGCCAATGCAGTGGGGCTTTTCCTCTGAGCTTCACTGCCCTGTAATGGGATAGAACCCACAACCTTGATGTCCGTAGCACCAAGCTCTCACCAGCTGAGCTAACCCGTCTTAAGTTTCAGTAGATGTTTAAGGTCAAAGAGATTTGCCTTTTTCCATTTTATTCTCTGAATATAGAGTGAATTATCTTGATTGCAGGAGGAGCCCAAATAAAAATATTTCAACTTCATGATCTTTTGGAACAGTATGTACTCCTAGTGGATGTGCAGCAAGCTAGTCAGCACGGGCTACCAGGTGTCCGTTACAGGTCTGGAAAGCAACCTGATGGTAGTGGGATGCCTTGCTGAGAAAAAAATCACTTTAAACACAAACTCCTCAAACTCTTTGCCAGTCATTTACCTTAAGAAAGCACACACAAATAAAAGAATGGGGCATAAGTGATTGTTTCAGACCCATTTTTTCCTCAATTGTTGGAAAAGCTTCCATTGTCCATGAAATCTCTTTGTTCCTCATTTACCCAACTTACCTTGAGGAGGGATTTGAAAACATTCTGACAAGCAATGGAAAAGTTAACTTATTTGTCTTCAGCTTCATGAAGGACCTCCAGAGTGACTCACACTAAACATTCGTTCTTCGGTTTTAAGCAAGGAGGGAGAAGGGTAGGCAGTTAGTGGCTTTTGTTTCTTGCCATTTGCAATGGTAGTTGCCTTCCATCATCAAAAAACAAATATAACCAAGAAACATATTAATTTCCAAGAAACTTGTCATTTGATATTGATGTTACAATATCATGATGATGACATTGAATAAGCTCATCCAATATTTCAGCCCAACTAAAATATAGTTAAGTATCCATGAATAATATAATTGCAGTTGTGAAATTCATCTGCTACTAATTAAAATAAAAGCAATGTACATGGATTCGTTGTAAAATTGTTGGTCAATCTCTTAAAAGAAAAGAAAAAAACATGTAAAAAGAAAAAAAGGAATTGCCATGATGAAAGTTTCCTAAAAATGAAAGTAATGTAGAATGTTATCTTGCACATAAACCTGTACAAGAATATCAAATTTGGGGTTTTTCTTATTTTATTCACAAATAATTCATGTACTTGGGTGAAAACAGAAAATACAGAGAAGCAAACAAAGGTTGAAAACAGAAATCATCCATAATTTCCTTACCCAGGACTAACTGCTGCTAACCTTTCATTGCCTATGCTGCCAGAATCATTTATTCATTCACCTCTTTATGTTTAATATAAGCCTATATAAATTGAAATACTTAAATACTAGTTGTCACCTATATAATACAATAGGCCCTCAGTTAATTGGCATCCATGGGGATTGATAGACACCAGGTAAATGTAAGCAGCATCTCCATTACTGGCAAAACTCTCAAGCAACCAGCACAAAGCAACTGGCAAAATTTTTTTCCTGATTGGTTAAGATTTTTGCCAGTTGAGTTCCAGTTAATGGAGAGTCTACTGTATATATTTCTATATATCGTAATTTGTGATGTTTGCAAACATGATTTCTGAACCAACCACACTACTGGATTGATTTTGACAATACGAGTAAGTACCAAGTCATGGAAAAGGTGCATGCATACCTTTTGACTCAGTAATTCAAGTTCTGGGAGTGAATATTAAATAATTATTGTGCGCAAAGATGTAGCAAGAAAGCCATTTGTTCATAGTCTTGTTTGGAAACTGAAAGTTAGAAACAATGTAAATATCAATAGTTAAATAAATTATGGTTTGTCCGTAGTGGAATATTAATGTAGCCACCCTAAAAATCATGTTTTGAAGGATACTTGAGAGCTTGGGAAAATATAGGAAATGTAATCTCAAGTTTGTAAATGTTCTCAGAACATATGACATATCTGGAACAATAGGATCATATAATTTTTTAAAAGCATCAGTAAAATGAGATAGCTATGAGTATTTTTTTTTAATATGCAAGAACTTTTGGAGAAAATTAAAAATATTAGTGAAGTCATTTTTTAAAAAAACCTAAAATTGGGGAGTTCCCTGGTGGTGTAGTGGCTTAAGGCTTCGGCACTGGCGCTGTCAACACTGTGGCCTGGGTTCGATTCCTGGCCAGGGAACTGCCCACATACCAAAACAAACAAACAAACAAACATAAAAACCTAAAATTGGATGGACTTAGAGATCATCATGCTAAGTGAAATAAACCACACAGAAAAAAACCAGGAACCATATGACTTCTCTCATATGCAGAATATAAAACTGAAAGCAACAAAGAAAAAACAACCAACCAAAAAAACCCATGGACACAAGCAATAGTATAATGGTTATTTGTGGGGGAGAAGAGGGAGGGGGTGGGAGAGGAGGGTGGGGGAGCCAAATACATGGTGATGAAAAGAGAACTGACCCTGGGTGGTGAACATACAATGCAACACACAGATGATGCCCTGTAGAATTGTACACCTGGAACCTATGTAATTCTTGTTAACCAATGTCACCCCAATAAGTCTAACAATAAAAAAATTTTTATAATGAAAAATCCTAAAATAAATGTAGAGTTCTATAATGTAAATTGGTGGGAAGACTATCATAACGATGTCAGTCCTCCCTAAATTAATTTATAAGTTCAATGAAATTTCATTAAAAGTTGATTTAAAAATTCCTTTGGAAGCAAAAATAGCCATAAACAGCCAAAACAATTTTGAAGAAGAACAAATTCCTTTTCAGGAAGGATTATAAAATCAAGGTAAGTACAAAGTTATGAAAATTAAAACCGTGGTTTTTGTGAAGGCATGGACCAACAAAGGAAAGAAATAGCAAAGAGAGCTCACAATCGAATTCCCTCATATAGAGGAACTTCATGTACAATGGAGGTAGCTTCACAGATCAATGGGGAGAGAATGGATTATTTAACCAATAGCTCTGGCACAATTTTTATCCAGATGGAAAAAAATAAAATTATATTCATACCTCATGTCATACACAAAATCCTCTTTCAGGGGGAATCATGAAATGAAATGTGAAAAAGAAGAGCCTTAATACTTTTAAATCAGAATATAGATAAATAACTTTATGGTGTCCAAGCAGGAAAGGATTTATTCAATGGAACTCAAAGCTCAAACCAGTTCTGACAAAGAAAAAGTGTAAAAAACTCCACAACTTCAAAATAAAATTTTTCTATGAAACATAAACAAAACAAAGATAAGCTAAACACTAGATTAATCCATTTACAATACATAAAATAAATTAAAAATTAAAATTCAGAATATATCAAGAACTCTGAAAAAGCAGTAAGAAAACCTAACATTTCCATACATTATTTTGTGGGCATGTTGTTCCTGTAGTATTTGGACATAAAAATCCAGAGTTGTTCTATGTGTTTTCTTACTGGATCTTCTTATCTTTAATCCAGTTCATATCTGTTAACGTTTATCTAGTCCATTTTCATTATTAAAAATGTCTCACAAGTCCTAGATAAAATTCACTGTCCGTTTGTTTTTAATTATGAATTTTTCATTTCTATTTCAGATTTTAAACTATTTCTTTTTTAACTCAAAATTAACCTTAACTAATACACTTTTTAAAAAACAGTCATCTGTTTATTTAAAAAAAAAAAAAGTAGGCTTTAATTTCCTGAGCTAAGTAAACTGTAATTCTCATTCTAGGGTGGGATATAGATAATTTGGGTTTTCCTCTACCTGCTGTACCACCTACATAGAAAGTTTTTGAAATATCTCATAGTTTTCAATTTCTTAAAATTTTTAAAATACGATATCTAATTTAATCATTTATTTTCTTTTCTAACATCAACTTTTTGTTGATGTATTTATCTGTTATCTTTTAATGTCTTACATCTGGCTTCAATCATCTTTTCAGATGTGGGTGTGGGACCTACCACTGGAAACTGATTTATGTTTTCATTAAAAGTTTGAAGCTGATTAAATTTCACAGTGAAAACTAGATCTTGAGATGGTATTTTTCCGCTTCTAAATAGAACACTTAGCTTGCATATATGCTATGCTTTCAGTGCTCATAGGCTCTCTCTTAGATTTCTATATTTTTCCTTAAATCCTTATATGCCCCAAATATGGAGAGTAAACTCTTGTTTTTGTTTTTGTTTTGTTTTTTTGGTTTTTTTGGTATGTAGGTAGCTCCCCGGCTGGGAACCAAACCCGGGCCGCAGCGCTGACAGCACCAGCGCCGAAGCCCCAAGCCACTATACCATCAGGGAACTCCAGAAGTAAACTCTTAGAATGGTCTAACCTCTTACTTTTTTAAAAATATTTTTATTGTGAAATTTATTGAGGTGAACAACAATGCAATGAACATTGAGGTATGTAAGTCTTTGAGGACTAAGGTTTTCAAAATTTGGGGGTAGATACCGAAGGGGGATTGCTGGGTCAAATGGTAACTCCGGTCCCAATTTTCTGAGGACCCTCCACACTGCCTTCCACAGTGGTTGTACCAGTTTGCACTCCCACCAGCAGTGTACCAGAGTTCCTTTTTCTCCACATCCTCTCCAGCACTTGTTATTCCTTGTCTTGTTGATAACAGCCATTCTAACAGGTGTGAGGTGGTGTCTCATTGTGGTTTTGATTTGCATTTCCCTGACAGCTAATGAGGATGAGCATTTTTTCATATATCTGCCGGCCATTTGTATGTCTTCCAGGGTGAACTGTCTGTTCAGGGCCTCTGCCCACTTTTTAATTGGATTGTTTGGTTTTGTGAGTCTATGAGTTCTTTATATACGTTAGATATTAGCCTCTTATTAGAAGCGTTGTTTGCAAATATTTTCTCTCATTCGGTTGGTTGTCTCTTTGCTTTGTTGATGGTTTCTTTTGCTGTGCAGAAGCTTTTCAGTTTGATACAGTCCCATTCCTTTATTTTTGCTTTTATTGCCCTTGCCTTAGAAGTTAGGTTCATAAAGTTCTTTCTGAATCCAAAGTCTGTAAGCTTAGTTCTAATTTTTTTTGTATACAGTTTATTGTTTTGGGTCTTATGTGGAGGTCTTTAATCCATTTTGAGTTAATTTTGGTGTATGGTGACAGTTTGTTGTTCAGATTTATTGTTTTGCATGTGGTTTTCCAATTTTCCCAGCACCATTTACTGAAGAGGCTTTCTTTTCCCTATTGTATATTTTTTACTCCTTTGTCAAAAATTATTTGTCCATATATTTGTGAGCTTATTTCTGGGTTTTTCAATTCTGTTCCATTGGTCTGTGTGTCTGCTTTTCAGTCTATACCATGCTGTTTTGATTACTGACACTTTGTAGTATAGATTGAAATTAGGGAGCATGGTACCTCCAGCCTTATTGTTTTTATGTAGGATTGCTTTGGCAATTCAAGGTCTTTTGTGGTTCCATACAAATCTGATAATTTTTTTATCTATTTCTTGAGAGAATGTCTGTGGGATTTTGATTTAACTTCCTTCTTTTATCACAAAAGCTTCTCTCTTTTTAATGGAAAAGCAGATTCTACCAGTCTAGTCTGTCTTTGAGGATTATGCCCCAAATCTAAGTCCTTAGTTATGGGACTATTTCCTTTATTCATATTTTCCTACTCTCTCTATCATTATATCACCCTATGATTTGAAGTTCAAACCTATTTGTTCCTACCAATAGTTCCACCAGTTCTGCATGATCAGCTCTTTGTGTCATTTTAGACCAACTAAGGTTTATGCCAAATATTCATGTGCAATGACACCAGATTTTCATTTCAAATACTCCACTAATGCTCTCAAGTGCTCCCAGCATTCTAAGCCTGTTCTAAGCCTAACACCTCTCAGCATTCTACACCTCTCTTTCATCAGTCCTTTCTTCTTCTTTCCTTTCTGTCTTCTGAAGTACCATATTTTGCTGTGAATAATGTGTTTCTGTGTATAATGTGCACCTAGGTGTTTGGCCCAGACTTTCAGGGGAAAAAAAAATTTGTTTTAATTTTTTAACTCAATTTTTATTTGTTTATATTTAGGTACCTGTTTTTTGTATTACAAAGGTATTTTAGCATTTTTTAACATATATCATACCCATATTCCATGGTATTTTTTTTACATACAGATATTATTGATTTCTAGTTACACTTATAACTCATAAGTAAAAGAATTAAAAACATTTATATAGATACGGAATTAGTACTACCCATGTATAATGTGGATCCTTATTTTTCCCTCAAAGATTTAGGCAGAAAAGTGTACATTATACACGGTAGCATCAGTTCCTTCACTGGCACGGTGGCCCGCCCC
>PVJL010008697.1:0-64320 GCA_004026885.1 Lyroderma lyra
TATTATCCTGATGTTGTTTTGTCTCATGGAGTCGGATATTTCTTGCAGAGTTCTTTCAATCCTTTTGGTTCTATATTCCCTCTCTTCCTCTTTCTGAGCTGTTTCCATGTTCTGATCTTCAATATCACTAATTCTTTCCTCCATCTGGTTGGTCCTGTTTCCTATGGCAGTTATTTCATTTCTCACTTCTTTTATGGTAGTATTTATTTCTCGTATTTCCTTCTCAATCTTTCTTATGTTTTGAATTTCTTTGTTAAATTGTTGTTTTTGTTCACAGAGTTCCTTTTTTATGTCGTTTATATCCTTTTGTATATTATTTATCTCAGCTATGGTGTTCTGCCAATAGGTTTTCATTTCTCTCACAGCCCTTAGAATGTCTGCTTTAAATTCTCCATCACTTAAATGAGACCCTTCCAGTTGTAAATTTCATGTTCTTTCTGAGGAGTTTTAGTTTTTAAGGAATTCATCCTGTCCGCTGGATTCTTCCTCTTTGACATGAGGGCTTTATGTTCAGTGCCCAGATTATTGCTTTTGTGGTGTCTTGCTGTAGGGCAGACACTAGGTGGCACTGGGGGTCAAGTTTTGGGGGAGAGTGGGCTGTTTGTTTCTTGTTTCTGATCTCCTACTGTGTTTGGAGGCTATGCACATATATCCTGTGGAGAGGGCAACAAAAGGCTTTCCAGAGGCAGCTCTGCCTTCTGCCCTTTGCTGGGGAAGCAGTTTCAAGACTTGTTTCTGCTGGCTGGGGTGAATGCTATCAAATCAGTCTTTCTTCCCAGCCCTGATTCAGCACCTGGCTGTCTACTGGCTCAAACTGCTTTCAGAACCCGGGGGGTGCATGAGGAAGTGCATGCTCCATAAGTCCAAAGCTGTGGGCCTGGCCTGAGACAGCAAGTTCGCCTTTGCAGTGGGCTGTGAACAGGAACTGCAGCCCTGTGTAGGTCTCTAGGGGGCTTAGAGCTGGGGTGTCGTCTTTGCAGTTCATAGTCCTAGCTCAGCCCTTCTACCACTCAAAAGTTCCAGAGGCTGGCTCCCAAACTCAGTCCCCAGCTCCCCAGTCTCTCTCCCCTCCCCCAAACTGTGCAGCTCCGAATAGTCAGCAGGGATTGTGTCCTGTTGTGGTCTGTCTCTGCTCCCTTCCCTCTCCCCGACTCGCCCCCTTCTTGCCAACCTTCAGGTGTTTTTGCGATTTGTGGATTTCTCAACATCCGTTTTGTTACTCAGGGTCCTCTTTCTTGGCTCCTAGATGACCGTGTTTTCTGGGAGAGGCTTTAGGGACCTCCTCTCCAGTCGCCATCTTGTCTTCTCTCCCTCAGTCATTTTTTAAATAACACGTTATTTAATCTCCACGTGTATGCATTTTTTGTGCCTTATTTGTGCAGTTGATCTCCAATTTCAAGGCTTTGTGGTCTGAGAATATGATTTGTATGTTTCTAATTTTCTTGAATTTGCTGAAGTTAGTTTCGAGTCCCAGCATATGGTCTATCATTGAAAATGTACCTTGTGCACTAGAAAAGAAAGTATACTTTTGTATTTTAGGATGGTGTGTCCTGTAAATGTCAATTATACACAATTACTGTAATGTGTCATTTACAGCTGATATTTTTAAATTCATTTTTTGTTTGGATGATCTTTCCATGACTGTCAAGGGGGTATTTAAGTCCCCTACTATAATTGTGTTCTTGTCAGTTTTACTTTAAGATCTTTAAGTGGGTGCTTTATAAATTTTGGTGCTTTTTCATTGGGGGCATATATATTGATGAATGTCATGTCTTCTTGTTGTTGTACTGTCCTTTTATCATTATGAAAATTCTGGTTTTGTCTCATAACCATTTTTTACTCTGAAGCTTTTTCATCAGATATTGTTTTTCATCCTTTCACTTTGAGTTTGTGTTTGTTCTTGTGGCTAAGGTGTGTCTCTTGGAGACAGCATATAGAATGGGTTTTGTTTTTTAATTTAGTCAGCTACTCTGTGCCTTTTTATTAGCGAGTTCAATCCATTTACATTTAGGGTGATGATTGATATATGAAGATTTCCTATGGTCATTTTGTTCTCTAGATTTTGGTTGTTCAAAGTCTAAGTTTCTTCTTTGCTTTTTTCTCACTTTTTTTTTAGCTTCATGGTATTCTATGATTTTTTTCTTCTGTTTCCTCCTCTTTTCACTTGTGTGTTTTGGTTTAGTTTTTTGTTTTTGTTTTTTTGAATAGTTACCATGAAGTTCATGAAAAGTAAAATTTCATGTATACAGTGATTCCTTTTCTTTAACTTTTAATTTCTATTCTATTTTGGAAATTTAATCCTCTACTTTTTTACTTTTTATGTTTTTATGTTTTTACCAATATTTTGCCATGTATTTTGGCTTATTGTTTCAGATCAAGTAACCTCTTTCAGTATTTTCTGGAATGCCAGCTTTGTGTTGGCAAATTTCTTCAGCTTTATATATCTGAAAAAAACCTTCATTCCTTCTTAATATCTAAAGAACAACTGCTGAATTGATTAATTCTGGCTGGTAATTTCCTTTTTTAATATTTTAAATATATGATTCCACTCTCTCTTGCCTTGAAGAGTTTCTGCTGAGAAATCCGATGACAGCCTGCTTGACTTTCCTTTGAAGGTTATAATTTCCCCCCATACCTGCATTTAGAATTCTTTCTGTGTCTTTGATCTTTGACATCTTCAGTTTAATATGACTTTCAGATGGTCTGGTGGAATTCAAGAGCTAGGGCTTCTGTTTTCTTCTTCACTTTAGGTTCCCATAGGGTTGGAAAGTTCTCATCTACTATTTGTTTGACTGAACTCTCATTAGAATTTTATTCTGTTTCTTCTGGTATTCTTATTATACTGATATTGTTCTTCCTGAAGGAGTCAGAGAGTTCTTGTAGAGATCTTTCCTTTTTCTCTTTTTGTCTCTCAAATCTCTGTCTTTTTTGTTCCTTTGGTTCAAAGATTTTCTTTCTGAGATCATTTATCTAGATGAGTACTCAGCTGGCATTCCCTGAGCTCTCTGAGTATTTTTAGGAGTGCAATCTTGAATTCTGTGTTACTTAGATAATATATTTCTAAATCTATAAATTCCTTTTCTGAAGATTTCCCATTTTTTCTCTGAGATGCTTTGTTCCTAAGAGAGTTCATTGTAGTTGATGTGTTTGTCTTCCTGGGCATAAGGTCTTTTTTTCCCTGGCAGATATGGAAAGGATTTTCTTTGATTTCCCAGTAATTTCTCTGGTTTTTAGATTTTCTCACTCTCAAAGTTGTCCTGGAGAGCAGACTGTTCCTCTGTAACTCAGTTGCTTTGGTTTTGATGTGCCTCTGCTTTGGGGAAATACAGTGGGCAATGATATTCTCTGCCTATTAGATCTGTGCAGACAGAAGCTACTGTGTTTTGTTTTACAGTTTCCCTGAGGTCTCTGTTGCTTTCCTTGGGAGTAGAGTTTGTTGGGCAGAGCTTAAGCTTGTTGGCAGCATAGGGTAATGGCATTTGAGGGAAGAACAAGGGGAAGTATCCAGGCTCTGTTTTCACAGCTTCTGCTTAGAGGTGGGAGCAGAACAAGCTTGACCTTCTGTGAGCAGTGCATCGCAGCCAAGGTGATAGGTACTGCCTTATTTTGTCCTCTCCCTGAGCTTCCAATCCTCCACCCTTCTAAGATTGTGCTTACTTCATCCCATTTCCCCTGGCCCCTTCCTCGGTTCTTCTTTTGCCTGCCTCCAGTTTTCACAGTCCCTTCTTCACATTGCTACCTTCCCTTTTCTCCTGTTTGCTTCACTTTCTCTGAATGTTAGGTATTTTCTTGCAGTGGATGGGTCTCAGTTGATGATGTATCACTTGGAGATTCCCTTGTCAGATTTTGGCTATTCAGTTTGTAATTTCCAAGAGAGATTTTGGGGTCGTCCTCTTATGACACCATCTTCCCTAAAATCCCCAACATAATGTTGAATATTTTCTGGCATTCGCTTCTGGCCTGCAAGGTTTCTAATGAGAAATCAGCTGAGATTTGGATGGTTGTCTGCTTATAAGTTATTCCCTGCATATCTCTTGCTGCTTTTAGAATTTTCTCTTTTTCTTTAACTCTTTCCATTATAATGATGATGAGTCCTGGTGTGTCCCTGTTTGGGTTTATCTTGTTTGGGATTTTCTGTGTTTCCTTGGCTTGCATGTCTAGTTAGAAAAATTTTTAGTCATTATTTCTTTAAATAAGTTCGTGATCTCTTGTTTTTTGTTTTTTATTATTCCCCTTCCTGTAATACTATGGTGCAAATGTTGTTGCAATTAATGTTATCTAAGAGGACTCTCAAGCCATTCTTGTTTTCTTGGATTTTTTTTTATATTTGTTGTTCCGATTGGGTGTTTTCCTCTGGCTTTTCTTTCAAATCACTGCTTTGGGCTTTTGCTTCATCTAGTCTGGTGAGTTCATTTATTCCAACCTTCATTTCAGTTACTGCAATCTTCATCTCAGTCTGGTCCTTTATAATGGTTTGTGTATCTTCATTTATGCTTGCTTCTCTCTGTTGAAATTATCATTAAGTTTCCTGAGCATTTTTATAATTGTTGTTTGGAATTCTGTCTCTGATGTTGTTTGTCCCCACCTCTTTTACTTTGATTTTCTGTTGTTTGAACTTATTTTGAGCTCCCTTTCTCTGGTTTCCCATTCTGACAGCCTCTTTGTTTGTAGATATTCTGCTTCTTAACCCAACTCACTGCTATAGTTTATTTGGTGTTTGCTGCTGATACTGGGTGGGCAGAGGTCTTGAGGGAAAAGGTGGCCAGGGTTCATGCCTTTGTTTTTTTCCTGTGTTTGCTTGCTGCACAGGTAGTATTGGCTTATGCCTTTCTGTTTGGGGTTTGCCCCAAGATCTGCCTTGAACCTTTGGGGGACTTCAGTCCTTTATGCGAGTCCCTCAGACAATGTTGATTGTCAGCCCAGAAATGCACACACAGTCAACTCTTTCTCCTTCCTGCCTGGAGTGATGTCATCCTATAGCTCCTTACCACTCACGTTGCTCTCATGCCTCTTGGAATTAACTGAAGTTGAGTTGCTGAGTCTCTCAAACCCAGTCTGCACCTCCTGGGAACTAAGTGAGTTCTGGTTGTGATGTTTCACAAATCGTACCTCTGGGCCTTCTTTTCTCTCTCTAGAGGACTGAATGAGGTCTAAAATGCTCACCCACCACCTTTTTCCTTCTCCCTGCTTCAGCAGTAGAGTTGGCACCAACAGGTGGCCCAAGTCCCTGCACTTCCCTTTTTTTCTCCTCCATTTGCACTTCTGACCCCTGTAGGTACTTTAATGTGATGAACGGGTCTCTCAGCTGTGTTTGTGAATTGCATAGGGAGTCCTTAGTTGAGTTATAGATGTTTTATTCATTGTAATCTCCAGGGGAGTTTTTCAGGGGTCTCACTCATGCTGCCAGTTTGTTGCCTCCTCTAATAAATTTTTATGCCATCAATGTCATTAGGTTTTAAACCTAATTGATGTCACTTACTATAAATATTTTTTGCTAAAATTCAGCAGAATGGTAAATTTATTACCATGTAACAAAAATTTGAAATAAAAATAATGTCTTTTATATACAAAGCAGCTCAAAATGTTATTATTAAATGCATAAAATTGTTAAAATATCAACTTTTTTATTTTTTGTGGCTTTTGGAACATTTAAAAAAGCAAAGTAATTGCTCACTTCAGCAGCACAAATACTAAAAAAGCAAAGTCAATTAATGCAGTGGAAGGGTTAAAATAAATAAAAAAGACACAAAGCAATAAAAAGATATTCTATGTTCATGGATTGGAAGACTCAACATAGTTAAAATGGCCATATACTGACTTAATGTCATTCCCATAAAAATTTCTAAGACATTCTTTCAAAAAATAAATTTTAAAAAATCAAATTTGTATGAAATCACAAAAGATCCCAAATTGCCAAAGCAATCCTACAAAAACAAAGCAAAGCAAAGCAAAGCAAAGCAAAACAAAACAACAAACAACGAAAACAAGGCTGGAGGCATCACACTCCTTGAATTCAATATTGTACTACAAACCATCAATAATAAAAACAGCATGGTATTGGCAAAAAAGACATTGGAGCCAGTGGAATAGAATTGAAAACCCAGAAATGAACCCACATATACATAAGCAGATAATTTTTGATAAAGGAGCAGAAAATATGCAATGGAGACAAGAAAGCATCCTAGTAAATGGTGCCAAGAAAATTACAAAGCCAAATTCAAAAGAATGAATCTGAACTGTGAGTTGTTAGCATATGCCAAAATTAATTCAGAATGGATCAAAGGCCTCTGAACAAAACCTGAAACAACAGACTGCATGTAAGAAAACATTGGTACTAAAATTATGGACCTAAGGCTTAGGGAGGATTTTATGAATTTGACCTCAAAAACAAGGGAAATAAAAGCAAATATAAATGAATGGGATTATATTAAACTTAAAAGCTTCTGCACAGCAAAAAAGCAAAAGCAAAAACAAAAACAAAAACTGAAAAAACAAAGAAACAAACAAAAAGGAAAATAGAAAAAAATCAATAAAGTAAAGATGCAACCAACCAAATGGGAGAAAATATTGCAAACAATGCCTCCAATAAGAAACTAATATCCAACATAGATAAAAAACTCATGCAACTCAACAACAACAAAAACAATCCAAATAAAAAATAGGCAGAGGACCTGAACAGACTTCTCCCAGTAGGACTTGGAAATGGTCAATAGATGTAATACATAAAAAAAAAAAAATGCTCTCAACTTCACTAGCTATTAGGAAAATGCAAATCAAAACAATGATGTGACATCGTGTCACAACTGTTAGAATGACTACCATTAATAAGACAAATAATAAGTGTTGAAGAGGCTGTGAAGTAAAAGAGTCATATAATGCTGGTGAGACTATAAAGTGATACAGCCACTATGGAAGACAATCTTGAGATTCCTCAAAAAATTAATAGAGTTACCATATCACCCACAATCCCTCTTCTGGGTATCTCACAAACATTCTACAACACTTTAGTCCACGAAGATATATGTACCACACTGTTCATCACAGCACTGTTCACAATGACCAAGACATGGAAGCAAAGTATCCTTTGACTGGATAAAGAAGATGCGGTACATATACACAATGGAATATTATTAGTTATAAGAAAAGGAGAAATACTGCCATTTGCAGCAACATGGACTGATCTTGAGATCATCATGCCAAATGAAATAAGTGAGGCAGAAATAGTCAAGAACCATATGACTTCACTCATATGTGATATATAAAACTCATAGAAACAGACAATAGGTAAGTTGTTATCAGAGGGCAAGGTGGGGAGAGGAGTGGAGGAGGAAAGAATGGGAGTCAAATATATGGTGATGGAAGGAGACCTGATTCTAAGTTGTGAGCACACAATGCAACACATACACAATGTGTTGTAGAATTGTACACCTGGAACCTATGTAATTTTACTAATGTCAACCTAATAAATTTAATAATAAAAATAAAAATGTGTGCTGAGGACTTGAATATACATATTCAAAAGAAGGCATATAAATAATACACAAATACATGAAAATGTTCTTAACTTCACAGGGAAATATAATTGAGATATTGCCTCACACTTGTTAGAATGTTTATTATCAAAAAGACAATAGATAATAAATGCAAGAATGTGAAGAAGAGGGAACTGTTAGGGCTAAATGAGCCTGAGCTGAACCTGGGGCACTGCTCATGGAAATGTAAATTGGTGCAGCCACTATGGAAAACTGCATGAATGTTCCTCAAAAAAAATTAAAAGTATAATGAGTTCACTACCCAATGTGACTTCTCTTTCCATCACCTTATATTTAGCTTTGTAATCCTTGCTAACAGATATCACCCCAATAAGTCTAACAATAAAAATGAATTAAAGAATTAAAAGTAGAATGACCTAATGACCCAACAATTTTAGTTTTGGGTATATATTCAAAGAAAATGAAAGCACTATCTAGAAGTGATATCTGTACTCTTATGTTCATTGCAGCGTTGTATTAATAGTGCAAGACTTGGAAACAACTGAAGTATCCATAGATGGATGACTTGATAAAGAAAATCTGGTATAAGTACAATGGAGTATTCACCCATGAAAAAGAAGAAAATCCTGTCATTTGTCACATCATGGTTGGAACTTGAAGGCACCTTGCTAAGTGAAGCATGTCAGAGAAAAAAACAAATACTGTATGATCTCACTTATGTGTGGAATCTAAAAACATCAAGCTCATACAATCAGAGAGTAGCATGGTGGTTGTCAGAAACTGCAGCGTGGGAAATATTGGGAGATGTTGGTTAAAAAGTACAATATTTGGAGTTACAAAATGAGTAAGTTCTGATTATAGTTAATAATACTGTATTTTATACTTAAAAGTTGCTATGAGAGCACAGGTATAATGTTCACATAATAACAATAATGGAAAAAATAGCAATTATGTGAGGTGAAAGATGTACTAATTTTCTTGTGGTAAATGATTTGCAATATATACATCAAATAATCACATTGTACTTCTTAAACTTACATAATGTTATATGTCAATTTTATCTCATAAAGCTGGGGGAAAATATCTATAAAAGTATATAGCAAATATTATCCCCAAAGGTGAATAAATTGTAGTTAATGCAGAATTATCTTTTTAGCATTGAATTACACTTTCCTGGACACCTCAGTCATTTCCAGGTGTAAACAGGGTTATAATTGAAAGTCCAGATGACTTTTATCATCCAGTAAGCACATGAACATTATTAAAAAATTATTACATGTTACTATAAGCAGTCAGCCAAATAGAATTTATCCTGAAAAGATAACCCATTTTAATTATAAAATAATTTTCATCATTGTATAGCTGAACTTCTGCACTGTAGCATAAGTTTATGTCTTCATATGACTTTTCGGAACAAGGTTTCTCTCCCTCAGTCAGCTTCACTGTACTCAGTCATCAGTAATGATCAAGATGTCCATGATCACTCCTCCTGTTAAACACTGCACAGGATGGGTATTCTACCCAATGTAATAAGGCAAGAAAAAAATGTTAAAAAAAAGAAAGAAAGAAAAGGGAGAATAAATGTTCATTTATAATGAGATAGCATATATCTATATAATTCAAAATAACCTATACAAAAATTGCTTTTTTAATTTATAAGTAAATTTGTGAAGGACACTAAATAGAAGATAATATATAAAACTCAATTATTTCCATACCAATATTATTTACTTTTTTCTCCAAAAATGTTTCTTTTCAGTACCAATTTTATGCATGACATTGTGCTCACAAAAGAATTTAATTGTGGAAGCCCAGATAGTTTCAGAACTATATACTTGTATTCTCTGTCATACCTATAAAAAAATTGTGCCCTCAGAAGTCTTAGATTATAGAAAGTGTGCCAAAAACTATATGCACATTTTAAGAAAGGAAAAAAACTGCATTAAAATTGTAATACTAAATACATACTGATGACAAAAGTTATGTTTGACTTCTGCAATTACAAGTGGTGCTCAAAGTAATTACTATCAGTGTCCAGGCACTTTCTTATTACAATGAACTTCTGCTTCAGCAAAGTTGACCAAAGTGTTCATTTATATTGCTGCACATGCCATTTGAATTTCTTCTTGAAGTACCACCAGTGTAGCTGCTCTTCTATGGTACACAACATCCTTTAAGATCCCCCATAGGTAGAAGCCAAGGGGTGTTAAGTGAGGAGAACATTCTCAAATTTCAAATACTACTTCAAAATGGTCTTGCACTCTCAAATGGTAACCATGATTCTGCCATTTTCTGTGAGTCCTGCCTGTTGCATGGTGATGCTAGCATTCATTTGATTCATGCCATCTTTTGAGCAAATGTCATACTATGCATTGCTACCATAATTCAATTCAACTTTGAAAAGTAATACATAGATAACATCTCTTAAAATGTGTGTATATTTTTGGCACCCCTGATATATGAGACAAAGTAATTCCTCAGACAATTAGAAATGGCTGTGCCAGGTTTTCTAAGACCCACATATATCTGATTCCAAAGTCTCTATTTTTTATTATATTAATAAACACAAACATGTGGAAATCACTTCTTCTCTGAGACTACAGTAGAAAGAGATAACAAGCAAGTTTTATAGCTCCCTCACTTCAGAATACATCACAAACACACACACACACATACACACATACACACACACACTACACACACACACACACACACACACACACACACACACTACACACAGAATAGAAATGGTCCCTCTTCTACCTCCCTCCTTGCGAGCTCAATATAGGTCTTATATCTCTACAGCAGATCCAAGAGCAACTGTGGATACCTCTTCAGTTTCTTGAGGAACTCCAGATTTCTAGTTTAGCAGATTTACTGAATAGGGAATGCATTTTTCTTATTAAAAAAGTGAGTGTGGATTATAATAGCTGAGTGGGAAGGAGGCATAAGAATTGTTAGATAAAGTTATTTTCCTGTCTTTAAAAAAACCATAATGTCCTCTATTATATGACTGCTTTTCCATACTGCTTGTATAATACATTTTTATTTTGTATTAAACATTTGTTTTAACTACTGAAATACAATATTTCTCAGGAGTGTTCCAAAGAAAGAGATAATCAGTCCCACTATATGCAGATGTTAAAAACAGCATTTCTTGGAGAAAATAATTTTTACTGTGTTGGGAGAAAACAAAAGGATGATGTTAGGCTTATTTTATAATTTTCTATTTCTCATCTACTTTTCCAGTTAGGGAATTGCCTTCATTTCATCTCATAGTTATGATATTTGAATAATTTCTCAGTTCAAAGGGATACTATATTTTATCAACTCAGACTTCATCTTTTAAAAAATAAGGATATAAAATCTCATAAAAGACACATATAGAGAAAGGATAACCAACTTTATACAATCTTAAATTTCCAAGAGACTCCTCTGAAATGACAGGAGAGTCATCTCTCATATGTCCAGGAGGTACTATAAATTTCAATATGGATAGTTTTTCTTCAAGGAGATTATTTTTTTTTCTCCAATAGTCCATCTATAGGACTATCCCTCTCAGCACATGACTTGTACATGTTTTTTAAAAATCAGCACATTTCAGTCTAACATAGCCCATGTTTTTAGATTGGTAAAATCTATTTGCATCCATTTTATGGTCATACCATTGTTCTTAAGTTCTCACTGTATACTAATATACCAAATATTCTCTTTACTATGCATAAGTGATTGTCAGTCCTTATTCTCCTTATTATCTTCTATTTCTATGGATTTTTAAATGTATTGAGCATTTCTTTTATGCTAGAATAACTTAGTTTTGAAGTTTATTTAGCCTGAGAAATACTTGAAATACTTTCTGTAGTTGTGATATGGGTAAAAAATAAAGTACTACGTTCTAAAGAAAATGTAAATTGTTTCTAGTTTCAGAGGATGAATATATCCATTCTCATTGGATTAGACTCTACAGTCCATTAGAAGAGACTATAACCTTAGAAAAACATTAACTTCTCATAAGTTATTGCATTTCCAGTGATTTTTTGCCATCTATTTATTGTTGTATTGATCAAAAGAACTGATAAGTGGACATTTAATGACATTAAGAAGAGGGTTGTACTTTTACTTTTAAGATTATTCTAAGATCTATAGTTTCCTGGATTTAAGTTTCCTGCAAACCAAAAGAGGGGAGTTTGGAATAAAACTATGTTGAAATCATTGTTAGTATGTACACTAGGTAAAACTGGTTGACATAGAAAGGTAAGCCCACAAGAATCACTGAAGATTGTTAACATTTCAGAAAGGAATAGGCATCTCTGACTAAGGTGAGGAGCACCTACAGCATGGCAAATATTTATTCCTTGGTCATCCAGTTGGTCAGTTAGTGGCCAACTTCAGCCTGGAGAATGGACCAAATTATTAAAAAAATGACCCTAGAGACATCCACACCCAGCACTTCGACCAGATTCTGTCAGTTCATCTTGATAATGTCTAATGCTTAAGGCATAGACCCACACAGAGTATACATCACATGTTCAAAATTAAAGAACACATAGTGTGATTGATCTACAAGAGACAAATCAGCCATTGTGGGGAAGAAAATCCTACTTGTTAGGTACTCTCTGAATTAACGTTTTTTTCTACTCACAGAGCAATTTTGTGACTGCTATAAACTTTCAGCACTCATTGTATCATTTCTAAATGGCACCAGCCTAACATCAGGTTTATTCATCGTAAATGGCATCCCTGGGCTGGAAGAAGTGCATTTGTGGATCTTCTTTCCCCTATGTACCATATACACCATTGACATCACAGGAAACTTTGGCGTTATGTACCTCATTCACTCTGAAGAGGCCTTACAGAGACCTATCTACATCTTCCTAGCCCTTATTTCCTTCACAGATGTGCTCATGTGCACCAGCACTCTTCCTAATGCCCTCTGCATATTGTGGTTCAACCTCAAAGAGATTGACTTTAAGGTATGCCTGGCACAGATGTTCTTTGTGCATGCTTTCACTGGAATGGTGTCTGTAATGGTCATGCTTATGATACTGGACCACTATGTGGCCATCTGCTATTTCCTATGCTATGCTATGCTCACAAATTCAGTCATTTCCAAGCCTGTGCTCCTCACTTTTCTTAAAGGTATAATACTTGTTTTCTCTTTCACCTCCCTTACCAAGCTCCTGCCATACTACAGGAGCAATGCTATAGCTCATGCCTACTGTAATCACATGTCTCTAGCCAAGATATCCTGTGGCAAAATTAAAGTCAATGCCATCTATGATTTAATAATCATGCTTCTAATTGGGGGCTTTGATATCTTGTGCATCACAGTCTCCTACATCATGATTCTTCAGGCTGTTGTGATTCTCTCATCCACAGGTGCTCTCCAGAAAGTCTTCAGCACTTTCCCTGCCCACATCTGTGTCATTGTCATCACTTATGCCCCAGCCTTCTTCACCTGTAGTTGTGTAAATATTTCTATGAATAGTATTGAGTATGAATGCATATTAATTTACAACCAAGTCAGAACTACATTTCTCTTTATATTTGTCAAAGTCACCATCCTTATTATTTTTGCAGTAGAATATTCCCAGCATCTGATAAAATATTTCACCCATAAAACAATGAAGGAATTTCTATGGAAAAGAATCAAGCAGACAATTAGAAAATAACTTTTATAACAACAACAAAAAGGAATGATGCATTTCCCTGGTAGCTAATGAGGATGAGCATTTTTTCACATGTCTGCTGGCCATTTGTATTTCTTCATGAGAGAAGTGTCTGTTTAGTTCTTCTGCCCACTTTTCAATTGGGTTGTTTGTTTTTTTGTTGTTAAGTCTTATTAGTTCTTTATATATTTTAGATATTAGATCCTTATCTGATGCGTTATTTCCAAATATTTTCTCCCATTCAGTTGGCTGTCTCTTTGCCTTGTTGATGCCTGAAAGCTATGTAATTCTTGCTAACAGATGTCACCCCAATAATTCTAACAATAAAAATGAATTTAAAAAAAAAGGAATGATGGCACAAATATTTAAGGAAAGAAAAACAAAGTTGCAAAAATCTCACAGAAAGAAAAGAGAGGTTCTCGGAGGAGGAAGGCAAGATGGTGACTGGAGAGGAGGTCCCTAAAGCCTCTCCCTGAAAACACAATTGAACGGCCGCCCAGGAGCCAAGTAAAAGGACCCTGAGTGACAAAATGGCTGTTGAGAAATCCACAAATCGCAAGTAAAAACCTGAAGTTTGGAGAGAAGGGGGCGAGTGGGGGAGAGGGAAGAGAGCAGAGACTGCAACAGGACACAATCTCTGCTGACTATTCTGAGCTGTGCAGTTCGCGGGAGCGGAGAGATCATGGGGGAGCTGGGCTTTGGAGCTTCATGCTGGGGATAGAGTTTGGGAGCCAGCCTCTGGAACTTTTGAGTGGTAGAAGGGCTGAGCGAGGACTCTGAACTGCAAAGATGACACCCCAGCTCTAGGCCCCCTGGAGACCTACACAGGGCTGAAGTTCCTGTTCCCAGCCCTCTGCAAAGATGACCCTGCTGTCTCAGGCAGGCCCACAGCTTTGGACTTAAGGAGTGTGCACTTTCTCATGCACCCCAGGGTTATGAAAGTGCTGTGAGCCCGTAGAGAGACAGATGCTGAATCAGGGCTAGGAAGAAAGACTGATTTGATAGCATTCACACCAGCCAGCAGAAACAAGCCTCAAAACAGCTTCCCCAGCAAAGGGCAGAAGGCAAAGCTTCCCTCAAAGCGTCTTTTGTTGACCTCTCCCTGGGATATATGTGCATAGACTCCAAATGCAGTAGGAGATCAGAAACAAGAAATAAACAAGACCCCTCTCTCCCAAAACTTGATGCCCAGTGCCACCTAGTGTCTGCCCTACAGCAAGACACTACAAAAGTAATAACCCAGACACTGAACACAAAGCCCTCATGTCAAAGAGGATGAACCCAGCAGACACAATGATCCTTAACTAAAACTCCTCAGAAAGAACATGAAATTTATCAAGAAGATAGCTTCTTAGACCTGGAAATATCTGAAGTAAGTGACAGAGAATTTAAAGTACCCATTCTAAAGGTTCTGAGAGAAATGAAATCATATTGGCAGAGCACCGTGGCTGAGATGAACAACATAAAAAAGGACATGAACTACATAAAAAAGGAACTCCCTGAAAAAAAAGAACAATTCAACAAATAAATTCAGAACATAAGGAATACCAAGATAGAAATGTGAGAAATAAATAATACTATAAAAGAAGTGAGAAATGAAATAACTGACATAGGAAACAGGGCCATCCAGATGGAGGAAAGAATTAGTGATCAAAGATCAGAACATAGAAACAGCTAAGAAAGAGGAAGAAAGGGAATACAGAGCCAAAAGGATTGAAAGAACTCTGTAAGGACTATCTGACTCCTTGAGACAAAACAACATTAGGATAATAATAGTAGAAGGAGCAGAGCAGTCTACAGAGAGCATACTCAAATAAATAGTAGATGAGAACTTTCCATATCTATGGAAATATCTGGAACCCCAAGTTCAAGAAGAAAACAGGTCTCCTAGATACCTGGACCCTAACAGATCTTCTCCAAGACACATGGTACAAAAGATGTCCAAAACTAAAGACAAAGAGACAATTCTCAAGGCAGCTACTTTCAAGGGAAAAAAGAACTTTAACCTTCAGAGAAAAACTCATCAGGCTGGCATCAGATTTCTCAGCAGAAACTCTGCAACACAGGAAGGAATGGAATTCAACACTCAGAAATTTAAAAGAGAGGAACTTACAGCCAAGAATAAATTATCCAGAAAAATTATCTTTCAGATATGATGATGGAATAAAGACCTTCTCAGACACACAGAAGCTGAGGGAATTTGCCAGCACAACACCAGCACTCCAAGAAATACTGAAGGAGGCTCTTCATCCAGAAACAAAACATCAGAAAAAATGGAACAAAGTTGGGACAACAAGAAAGAAAAAAATTAAACAAAAACAAAGAAAGAAATAAGTAATTGTCATAGGAAATCCTCACATATCGATCATCACTCTAAATGTGAATGGACTGAATTCACCAATAAAAAGACATAGAGTGGCAGACTATATTAAAAAAACAGAACCCATCCATATGCTGTCTCCAAGAAACACACCTCAGCCAAGGACAAACACAGACTCAGAGTGAAAGGACCGGGAACAATACTCCAAGCAAATGGTAACCAGAGAAAAGCAGGAGTTGCCATACTGATATCTAATTAAATAAACTTTAGGTTAAAAAAGATAGTAAAAGACAAAGATGGACATTACATAATGATAAAAGGCACAATGCTACAACAAGAAGGATTGAAACTAATTATTATATATGCTCCCAACCAGGATGCACCAAAATATAAAAGAAACCACTAACAGATTTGAAAAGAGAAACTGATGAATACACAATCATTGAGGGAAACCTAAACACCCCGCTAACACCCATGGACAAATTATCCAAACACAAAATAAATAAGAAAATATCAGCTCTAATGACACATTACAGCAATTGGACATAATTGATCTTTACAGGACACTTCATCCAGTAAAAAGTGACTATACCTTCTTTTCTAGTGCACATGGAACACTCTGAATGATAGACCACATGCTGGGACACAAAAGTAGCCTCAGCAAGTTCAAGAAGATTGAAATCATACTAAATGTATTCTCAGACCACAAAGTTTTGAAATTGGAGATCAACTCTAAAAGGAAAACAGAGAGAAACACATATACATGGAGATTAAACAGAGCTTATTAAAAAAGGACTGGATAAAAGAACAAACAAAAGATGAGATTAAAAAATATATAGAAACTAATGACAATGAAAATACAATGTATCAGAATTATTGGGACACAGCGAAAGCGGTAATAAGAGGGAAATTTATATCATTACAGGTCTCTCTTAAGAAACAAGAAAAATCAAAGTGAACATCTTAGCATCCCATCTTAAAGAACTAGAAAAAGAAGAACAGACAAAACCCAAAGTCAGCAGAAGGAAAGAAATAATAAAAATTAAAACAGAGCTAAACCAATTAGAGAATAGAAGGACAATACAAAAAATTACTATAACGAAGAGCTGGTTCTTTGAGAAAGTCAACGAAATTGACAAACCCCTGGCAAGACTAAGCAAAGGACGAAAGGAAAGGACACAAATATCCCAAATTAGAAATGAGAGGGGAGAAATTACCACTGATACCACAGAAATACAAAGGATTATAAGAAAATATTATGAAGGACTTTATGCCACAAAATTTAGCAACCTAGAAGAAATGGACAAGTTTCTAGAAACTTATAGCCTACCTAGGCTGAGCCAAGAAGAACTGGATAATCTAAATAGACCAATCAACAGCAAAGAGATTCAAATGACTATCCATAATCTCCCTATAGGCAAAAGCCCTGGACCAGGTGGTTTCACCAATGAGTTCTACCAAGCATTCAAAGAAGAATTAACACCTATCTTCATCAGATTCTTTCAAAAAAATTGAAGAGGAAGCAATATCTTCTAACTAATTCTATGAGGTCAACATTACCCTAATACCAAAGCCTGGCAAAGACAACACACAAAAAAAGAAAACTATACACCAATATCTCTGCCGAACACAGATGCAAATATCCTAAACAAAATATTAGCAAATAGAATACAACAATGCTTCAAAAAGATCATACATCATGATCAAGTGGGATTCATCCCCGGAACACAAGGATGGTTCAACATACAAAAATCAATCAATGTGATACACCACATAAACAAAATCAAAGATCAAGATCATATGGATATTACAAATGATGCAGAAAAAGCCTTCAACAATGTACAGCATCCATTTATGATCAAAACACTAAATAAAATAGACATACAAGGGAAGTATCTCAACATAATAAAGACCATATATGACAAAACCTCAGCTAACATCATATTGAACGGGAAAAAGCTGCAGCCTATTCCCCTAAAATCAGGAACAAGACAAGGAAACCCCCATCACCACTGCTATTTAATACAATACTGGAAGTTTTGGCCACAGCAGTCAGGCAAGAGAATGGAAGAAATGGTATTCAAATAGGGACAGAAGTGGTCAAATTGTCAGTATTTGTGGATGACATAATCCTTTATGTAAAAAATTCCAAAGAGTCCAACAAGAAACTATTAGAAACAATAAACGAATATAGTAAAGTTTCAGGATACAAAATCAATATACAAAAATCAAACAGCATTTCTATATACAATCAATGAATCCTGAGAACAATAAATGAGGGAGTCAATTCCCTTTGCTATCACAACAAAAAGAAGGAAATACCAGGGAATTAACTTAACAAAGAACGTGGCAGACTTATACATGGAAAACAATAAGACACTTGAGAAAGAAATTGGAACAGACTTTAAGAGGTGAAAAAATATCCCCTGTTCATGGATAGGAAGACTTAACATTGGATAGGAAGACTTAACAAAGCAATATATAAATTTAATTCAATATCTATTAAAATCCCACAATCCACTTTCATGAAATAGATAAAAGAATTACTAGATTTATATGGAACCATAAAAGACCTTGATTTGCTAAAGCAATACTATATCAAATGAATAGGTTGGTGGCATTACATTCCCTGACTTCAATTTATATTACAAAGCATCAATGGTCAAAACAGCTTGGTACTGGCAGAAAAACAGAGATATAGACCAATGGAACAGAACTGAAAAGCCAGAAATAAACCCACAAATTTATAGACAAATAATTTTCAGTAAAGGAGCAAAAAACATACAATGGGGAAAAGACAGCCTCTTTAGTAGGTGGTGCTGGGAAAACTGGAAAAACATATGCAAAAGAATGAACCTGAGCTATGAACTCTCTCCATATATAAAAATTAACTCAAATTGGATTAAAGACCTTCATATCAGACCTGCAACAATAAACTGTATAGAAGAAAACATCAGTACTAAACTTATAGACCTAGGGCTCAAGGAAGACTTCATGAACGTTACCTCAAAGGCAAGGGAAGTAAAAGCAAAAATAAATGAATGAGACTATATTAAACTAAAAATCTTCTGCACAGCAAAAGAAACCATCAACAAGGCAAAGAGACAGCCAACTGAATGGGAGAAAATATTTGCAAATAACACATAAGATAAGGGTCTAATAGCTAAAATATATAGAGAACTAATGACACTTAACAACAACAAAACAAACAACCCAATTGAAAAGTGAGCAGAAGAACTAAACAGACACTTCTCCCACGAAGAAATAAAAATGCCCAGCAGACATATGAGAAAATACTCATCCTCATTAGCTATCAGGGAAATGCAAATCAAAACCACAATGAGATATCAACTCACACCTGTTAGAATTGATGTTATCAACAAGACAAGGAATAACAAGTGCTGGAGAGGATGTGGAGAAAAAGGAACTCTGGTACACTGCTGGTGGGAGTGCAAACTGGTACAACCACTGTGGCAGACAGTGTGAAGCTTCCTCAGAAATTTGGGAATGGAGTTACCATCTGACTCAGCAATCCCACTTCTGGGGATCTACCCAAAAAATTTGAAAACCTTTGTCTGCAAAGACTTATTTACCCCAATGTTCATCGCAGCACTGTTCACAGTGGCCAAAACATGGAAATAACCAAAGTGTCCTGTGACAGATGATTGGATAAAGAAGCTAAGAAGCTGTGGTACATATACACAATGGAATATTATTCAGCTATAAGAAAGGATGGAATATTGCCATTTGCAACAAAATGGATGGACCTGGAGATCATCGTGCTTAGTGAAATAAGCCAGACAGAAAAAAACAAAGAATTGCATTACATCACTTATATGCGGAATATAAAAACTAAGCAACAAAGAAAAAATAAATGAACAAACAAACAAATAACCCATGGACATAATCAATAGTTTAATGTTATTTGAGGATGAGGGGAATAGGAAGGGGCGAAAGGGGAGTGGGTAGGAGAGGAGAGAAGGGAAGCTTGATATAGGGCGATGGAACGAGAAGGTACAATCGATGGTGAAATTATTATACAACAAGTTGACAATGCACTGTGGAATTGTATGCCTGAAACCTATGTATTTCTTGCTAACAGATTTCACCCCAAAAAGTCTATCAATAAAAATGAATTAAAGCAAAAAATAAAAAGAAATTCAGGAGATAAACAATGCAATAACAGACACAAAGCATGAACTAACTAGCATAGGAAGCAGGACAAACCACATAGGGAAAAAAATTATTGACATCAAAGATGGAAACATGGAAATTGAACAGAAGAAAAAAGAGATGTGAGAACCAAGGAAAAAAAGAATGATCTCTACAAGAATTATCTGACTCCCTGAGAAAAAAACAATATAAAATAATAGAAGTACCAGAAGAAACAGAACAAAATTCTAATGACAGTTTAATCAATTAAATAGTAGACAAGAACTTTCCAAGCCTATGGGAATAACTAAAACCCAAAATTCAAGAATAAACACGACCCCTAGCTTCCTGAATTTCACCAGAACTTCTCCAAGGCACATTATATTGAAGACATCAAAAATCAAAATGAAAGAAAAAATTCTCAAGGCAAGGAAAATAAAAATTTTAACCTTCAAAAGAAATGCCAGCAGGCTGTCATCAGACTTCTCAGCAGAAACTCTTCAAGCCAAGAGACAGTGGAATATATTCAAAATATAAAAAGAGAGAAACTATCAGCCAACAACAATTTAACCAGCAAAGTTATCCTTTACATATGAAAGAGGAATAAAGACCTTTTCGGACATACAGAAGCAGAGGGACTTAGCCAACACAAGGCCGGCACTCCAGGAAATACTAAAGGAGGCTACTTAACCTGAAACAAAAAGCCTAAATAAATGGTAAAAAGTTGGGACAAAAACATAACAAAGGAAGAAGTAAAGGTGTAAATTCCCAAAAGGTAATAAAAATTACAAGTATGTTTAAGAAAAGGAGTCACTACATACATGAAATTTTTTTTTTCATTAACCTCATGGTAACCACTGAAAAATGAAAAAAAAAAAAAAGAGAGAGAGAGAGAAAAGGGGAAAAAATCATAGAACACTATGAAGCTAAAAAGAAATAAAAAGAAGAAACAAACCAACAACAAAAATAAACAAACTGAAAAATAAAAAGAAACTGAAATTCCAAACAACCAAAAACCAGAAGACAATATGGCCATAGAAAATATTTATATATCGATCATCACTCTAAACATAAATGGACTGAACTCACCAATATAAAGGCACAGAGTAGCTGACTGAATTAGGAAACAAAACTGCTTTATATGTTGTCTCCAAGAGACATACCTCAGCCACAAGGACAAACACACACTCAGTGAAAGGGTGGAAAACAATACTCCAAGCAAATGGCATACAGAAAAATGCAGGAGTAGCCAAAGTTATATCTGATAAAATAGGCAATAAGACACAAAAATGGGCACACTTCATAATGATAAAAGGGATAGAATAATAATAAGAAAACATGACACTCATTAATATATATGCCCTAAAACAGAAAGCACCAAAATTTATAAAGCAACTACTTAAATATCTGAAAGGTGAAACTGACAAAAACACAATTTTAGTCAGAGACCTAAACACTCTTTTGACAGAAAATAAATAAGAAAATATCACCTCTAAAGGGTACATGACAACAATTGAACATTATTGGCATTTATAGGACACTCCATCCTACAGCAGAAGGCTGTACATGCTATTCTAGTGCACAAGGAACATTCTCAAGGGCAGACCATATGCTGGGACACAAAACTAGCCTCAGCAAATTGAAGAAGATTGAAATCATACAAAGTATATGCTCAGACTACAAAGCCTTGAAATTGGACGTCAACTGCACAAAAAACAAACCAAAACAACAAAAAAGAAAAACCCACATATACATGGAGATTAATCAACATGTTATTAAAAAATGACTGGATCAAAGAAGAAATGAAAGAAGGGATTTAAAACTACAGAGAAACAAATGGCAAAGAAAATACAACATATTAAAGTTATTGGGATGCAGTGGAAGCAGTAATAAGAAGGTAATTTATATCATTACAGGCCTATCACAAGAAATAAGAAAAAGCACAAGTAAACAAGCTAACATCTTATCTTAAACAACTACAACAAAAAGAGCAAAAATAGCCAAAAGTCAGCAAAAGAAAGGTAATAATAAAAATTAGGGCAGAACTAAATAAAATAGAGAGCAGAAAAATGATAGAGAAAATTAATGTAATGAAGAGCTAGTTCTTTGAAAAAGAAATCAGTAAGATTGACAACCCCCTGCCTACCCTAACCAAAGGGCAAAGAGAAAAAATACATATAACCATAATTAGAAATGAAAGGGTACCACTGATACCACAGAAATATAAAGCATCATAAGAAAATATTGTGAAAGACTATATGCCACCAAATTTAAAAACCTTAATGAAATGGAATACTTTCTAGAAACATAGTCTACCTAGAATGAACCAAGAAGAACTGGACAATCTGAATAGACCAATCAATAATAAGAAAATTGAAACAATCATCCAAAACTTCCTCAAAGGCAAAAGTCCAGGACCAGATGGTTTCATCAATGAGTTTTATCAAGCCTTCAAAGAGGAACTAATGTTTGCTTTCTTCAAACTCCTCCAGAAACTTGAAGAAGAGGCAATTCTTTCCAACTATTTTCATGAGGCCAACATAATCCTCATAATAAACATGGTAAGGATAACACAACAAAATAAAACTATAGACCAAAATCTGATGAACACAGATGCAATAATCCTAAATAAAACACTAGCAAATTGAATACAATGCATTGAAAAGATTATACAGCACGATGAAGTGGGATACATCCCACAAAAACAAGGATTGTTAAAAATGTGCAAATCAAACAAACTAAAAAATAAAAAACATACGATTATATCAATTGATGGAGGAAAAGCATTTCACAAGATACATCAATTTATGATAAAAATATAAATAAAATGGGTATAGAAAATAATTACCTCAAAATAACAAAGGCCATGTAAGACAAACCCTCAACTAATACAATACTAAGTGGGGAAAAACTTAAGCCTATTATCTTAAAATCAGGAACAAGACAGGGCTGTTCCCTGTCACCACTGCTATTTAATATAGTATTGGAAGTTCTAACCACAGCAATCTGACAAGAGAAAAAATAAAAAGCATCCAGATTGAGAGATAAGTTAAACTGTCACTTCTTTTTGCAGGTGACATGATCCTTTATATAGAAAATTTTAAAGACTTTACCAAAATTATTAGAAATAATAAACAAATAGAGTAAAGTTGCAGGAAATAGAATCAATGTACCAAAATCAATTGCATTTCTATATACTAACAATGAAACTTCAGAGAAATAAATAAAACAAAAAATTTTGTGATTGCAACAACAAAAAAAGAAAATACTTAAGAATAAACTTAACAAAGAACATGAAGGACTTATATACTGAAGACTATAAGACACTACTAAAAGGAATTGAAGAAGACACAAATAAGTGAAAAGATATTCAGTGTAGATGACTTGCAAGAATCAACATAGTTAAAATGGCTATATTACCCAAAGCAATATACACATTTAATGCAGTTCATCAAAATCCCACAGACATTCTTTCAAGAATCATCAGATTCACATGGAACCACAAAAGACCCCAAATTGCCAAAGCAATCCCATACAAAAAGAATAAGGCTGGAGGCATCATAGTCCTCAATTTCAATCTATCATACAAAGCAGTAATAATCAAAACAGATTGGTATTGGCAGAAAAACAGACACACAGACTGATGAAACAAAATAAAAACCAATAATAAATGCACAAATATATAGACAGATAATTTTTAAAATATATTTATTGTTAGAATTATTTGGGTGACATTTGTTATCAAGAGTTACATAGGTTCCATGTGTACAATTCTACAGTGCATTGTCTATCTGTTGTTGCATTATATGTTCACCACCCAGTGTGAGTTCTCTTTCCATCACCATATATTTGGTTCCCACTCCCTCATCTTCCACCACCTCCTGCTTCTCCCACCTTCTCCCTTATTGCCCCCAAATAACCATTAAAGTATTGATTGTGTCCATGAGTTTTTTTTTTGTTTGTTTGGTTTTTCATTGTTGCTTTCAGTTTTATATCCCACATATGAATGAAGTCATATAGTACTGAGTTTTTTCTGTCCTTAGCATGATGATCTCTAAATCCATCTATTTTGTTGCAAATGGCTATATTTCATCTTTTCTTATGGCCAGGTAATATTCCAGTGATATCTGTACCATAGCTTCTTTATCCAGTCATCTATCAAAGAGCACATTGTTTGTTTCCATGTCTTGGCCACCATGAACAGAGTTGTGATGTACATTATGGTACATAAGTCTTTGCAGACTAAGGTTTTAAAATTTCTTGAGGGGAGTTCCCTGATAGTGTAGTGGCTTAAGGCTTTGGCGCTGTCAGTGCTGTGGCCTGGATTCGATTCCTGGTCAGGGAGCTACCCACATACCAAAAAAAAAAAAAGGTAAAAAAGAAAAATAATAAAATAAAATTTTTTGTGTAGATCCCCAGAATGGTGATTGCTAGATCATATAAAAACTCCATTCCCAATTATCTGAGAAACTTCCACACCATCTTCCATAGCAGTTGTGCCAATTTTCATTCCCACCAGGAGTGTGCAAGAGTTCTTTGCTCCATCCTCTCCAGCACTTGTTACCCTTTGTCTTGTTGATGATAGCCATTCTAACAGGTTTGAGTTGGTATTTCATTGTGGTTTTGATTTGCATTTCCCTGATAGCTAATTAGGATGAGCATTTTTTCATATGTCTGTTGGTCATTTGTATTTCTTTATGGGAGAATTTTCTCTTAAGGTCCTCTGCCCACTTTTTAATTGTATTGGGTTTTGTTGTTGTTGTTAAGTCACATTTGTTCGTTATGTTTTTTAGATATTAGACCCTTGTCAGATGCACTGTTTGCAAATATTTTCTTCCATTAAGTTGGTTGTCTTTTTTGCTTTGTTGATGGTTTCTTTTCCTGTATAGAAGCTTTTTAGTTTGATATAGTCCCATTCATTTATTTTTGCTTTACTCCCCTTGCCTTTGAGGTAAGATTTATGAAGTTTTCCTTGAGCATGTTGTTTATAAATTTAATACCAATGTTTACTTTTATACAGTTTATTGTTTCAGATCTTATATAAAGATCTTTAATCCATTTTGAGTAAATTTTAGTATATAGTGAGAGTACACAGCGCATATTCATTTTTTTTCATGTGTTTTTTTCAGTTTTCCCAGAACCATCTACTGAAGAGTCTGTCTTTTCCCCATTGCATATATTTTGCTCCTTTATCAAAAATTATTTATCCATAGATTTGTGGAAATATTTCTGGGTTTTCATTCTGTTACATTGGTCTGTGGGTCTGTTTTTCTGCCAATACCAAGATCTTTCAATTATTGATGCTTTGTAGTATACATTGAAATTGGTGAGTGTGGTAACACCAGCCTTATTCTTTTAATGCAATATTGCTTTGGCTTTAATTTTTCCTATTGTCTTTCTGTTCTCCATTTCATTTAGCTCTGCTTTAATTATTTTCCTTTGCTGACTTGGGTGTTTTCTGTTTGTTTTTTTGTTTTGTTTTGTTTTCTGTAGTTCTTTAATATGGGATATTAGAATGTTTACTTGTGATTTTTCTTGTTTCTTAGGATAGGCCTGTAATGATATAACTGACCCTCTTCTTACAGTTTTCCCTGTGTCTCAATAATTTTGATATGTTTTATTTTCATTGTTATAAATTTCTATGTATTTTTAATCTCTTATTTGTTCTTTGAGTCAGCCATTTTTTAATAAGACGTTGTTTAAACTTTATATATCTGTGGTTTTTTTCTGATTTTCTTTTATGGTTAAGCTCCAATTTCAAAGCTCTATAGTTTGAGAAAACACTTGGTATGATTTCATTCTTTCTGAATTTGCTGAGGGTACTTTTGTGTCCCAGCATATGGTCTATTTTTGAGAATGTTCCATGTGCACTAGAAAAGAAGGTATAGTCGCTTCTTCACTGAATGAAGTGTCCTGTAAATTTCAATTATGTCCAGTTGCCCCAATGTGTCATTTAGAGCTAATATTTATTTCCTTATTTATTTTCTTTTTGGATGATCTGTCCATGGCTGTTAAGGGTGTTTTAGGTCTCCTACAATGATTGTGCTTTTGTCAGTTTCTCTTATCCATCTGTTAGTAGTTGCTTCATATATTTTGGTGTTTCCTGATTGGGAGCATATATTTTAAATAGTGTCAAGTCTTCTTATTGTTGTATTATGCCTTTTATCACTATGAAATGTCCACCTTTGTCTTGTTATCATTTTTAACCTGAAGTTTATTTCATTAGATGTTACTATGGCAACTCCTGTTTTTCTCTGGTTGCCATTTGCTTGGAGTATTGTTTTCCATCCTTTCACTCTGAGTCTCCATTTGTCCTTATGGCTGAGGTATGTCTCTTGGAGACAGCATATAGATGGGTTTTGTTTTTTAATCCAGTCTACTACTCTGTGGCTATTAGTGAGTTCAGTCCATTAACATTTAGAGTGATGATTGATATATGAGCATTTCCTATGAATATTACTTCCTTTTTTGAAATACTTTTTTGTAATTTTTATTTCTTTCTTGTCGTCCCAACTCTATTCCATTTCTTCTGATGTTTTGTTTCAGGTAAAAAATCCTCCTCCAGCATTTCTTGGAGTGCTTGTCTCCTGCTAGTGAATTCACTCAGCTTCTGTGTGTCTGAGAAGGTCCTTATTCTTCATTTATATCTGAAGGATAATTTTGCTGGATAATTTACTCTTGCTTGAAGTTTCTCTGTTTTAATATTTTGAATATTTGATTCCACTTTCTTCTGACTTGTAGATATTCTGCTGAGAAGTCTGGTGCCCAACTGATGGGTTTACCTCTAAAGTTTATAGTTCTTTCTTACCTAGCTGCATTTAGAATTGTCTATTTGTCTTTGGTTTCTGACATCTCCAGTACAATGTGTTTTGGAGAAGATCTTCTAGGGTCCAGGTATGTAGGGGATGTATTTTCTTTTTGAATTTGGAGTTCCAGATCTTTCCATAGGTTCAGAAATTTTTTGTCTACTATTTGTTTGAGAAAGTTCTCTGTAGAGTGCCCTGCTCCTTCTTTCAATCCTATTATCCTGATGTTGTTTTGTTTCATGGATTCAGATAGTTCGTGCAGAGTTCTTTCAATACTTTTCGGTCTCTATTCCCTATCTTCCTCTTTCTAAGATGTTCCATATTCTGATCTTCAAAATCACTAAGTTTTTTCTCCTTCTAGTTGGCCTTGTTTTCTATGGCAGTTATTTCATTTCTCGCTTTTTTATTGTATTATTTGTCTCTCAAATTTTTATCTCATTCTCTCTTATAGTTTGAATTTCTTTGTTAAACTGTTCCTTTTGTTTATGAATTTTCTTTCTGAGATCATTCATCTCAGCCATGGTGTTTTGCCAGTATGTTTTCATTTCTCTCAGAGCTTTTAGAATGGCTATTTTATATTCTCTGTCAATTAGTTCATAAATTTCTAGATCTATAAAGTCCTTTTCTGGATATTTTTCATTTTCTTTTTGAGCAGCTTTACATCTTAAGGTACTCATATTGTCTATTGTGTTCTTCTTTAGCATAAGGGCTTTAGTTTCAGTAAAGCCCAGGAGATAACTTTATTTCTCTGATTAGTATTTTTGTGGTGTCTTGCTGTAGAGGAGACACTGAGAGAGAAGTTTTGGGAGAGAGGAGAGGTGTGTAGGCCATATCTCTGGCCTCCACCAGTGTTTGGAGGCAGGGTATGGCAATATGTGCTCTCTCTGCTTCCTGTAGTTCACTGAGGAAACTGTGGGAGTAGTGGAAGCCAATACAATGCAAGCTGAGACTGCTCCACTTCCTGCATTTTGTTGGGGAAGCTGAGGGAGACAGGGAAAACCAATTGGATGCAGGCTGAAGCTATTCAGATTGTTTGAGATGATATATGTCTAATCTGCTCTTGTCCCTTCTCCAGTGTTTAACCCCACCCCCGGCTGTGTTTCAATGATTTATTTCCATGGCAACCACTTTGGGCAGCATTTACAAGAGTAAGACCCTGGTGCAGTGTGAGCCCCAAGTGCAGCATGTGTATGTCGCAAGCTGAGGGGAGTGCTCCCTTCATGGGCTGCATGGCATTCTGTCAGCCACTAGAGTGTTCCAAGAGTGCCACAGACGTTTGCCACCACCCTAGAGCAATCACACAAGGGGATTGTGCATGCACATTCCATGAGCCATGAGGGTGCTGCTGGTGTTCACGACCAGCCAAAGTGGGGGGACTTAGAGATTCAGAGCTTGGCTCCCTGGCTCTGTCTCTAACATGCTGCTTTTAGGTCCAGCTCTCTCACGGTTTCCCCATGTTTCCACCGCTATGGCTTCCACTTTTGTCACTACATGTCCTTTCTCCTCCCCTATATTGTCCTGCTCCCTGATTTATTTCCAGTTCTTTTATTTATCTGTGGTGGTGTCAGGTTATGATTTGTCTCTGCTCCCTCCCTTCTCTCTTGATTCCCTCCCTTTCTCTAACCTTCAGGTGTTTTCTTGCAACGCATGGAATTCTCAGTTGTCTCTGTGCTACTCAGGGTTTCCCATATTGTTTCCTGGCTGGCTGTTTAATTGTATTATCCAAGAGAGGTTTCAAGAACCTCCTCTCTGGTCACCATCTTGCTGATCTTTCTATAGATGGATAACTTTTTACAAAATAGCAAAAAAATATAAATGAGGAAAAGAAGGTTTCTTCAGTAAATGGTGCTGGAAAAATTGGAAAAGCACATGTAAATTTTAACTGTGAACTGTAACCATATACCAAAATTAACTGAAAATAGATGGAAGATCTCCATGTAAGACCAAAAACAATAAAATGTATAGAAGAAAACATTAGCATAAACTTTTAGACCTCCGGCTCAAAGAAGATTTCATGAAACTGACCTCAAAATCAAGGGAAGTAAGTAAAAGCAAAAATAAATAAATGGGACTACATCAAACTAAAAAGCTCTACACAGCAAAAGAAACCATCAACAAAGCAAAGAGACAGTCAAGCAAATGAAAGAAAACATTTGCAAGCAATGCCTTTGATAAGGTGCCAATATATAAAAATATATAAAAAGCTTGGACAACTCAACAACAACACAAAGAAACAAACAAACGATCCAATTAAAAAATGGGCAAAGGACTTGAACAGACACTTCTCCCAGGAAGACATTTAAATGGCCATCATATATAAAAAAATGCTCAACTTCACTACCTATTATGGAAATGCAAATGAAAACCACATTGAGCTACCACCTCACATGTGTTAGAATGGCTATTATCACGCAGACAAGGAATAATAAGTGTTGGAGAGGGTATGGAGAAAAAACAACTCTCATACACTGCTGGTGGAAATTCAACCTGGTATAACCAGTATGGAGGTTCCTTAGAAAATGAATAATAGAGTTACCATATGACCAAGTAATGCCACTTTTTTTGGGGGAGTATCTACCCCCCAAATTTGAAAACCTTAGTCTGCAAGAGATATGCACCCCAATGTTCATTGCAGCATTATTCATAGTGGCCAAATCATGGAAAGAGCCAAAGCATCCTATGATAGATGACTGGCTAAAGAAGCTCTGGCACATATGCATAATGGGATACTACTCAGCCATAAAAAAAGATGAAATATGGCCATTTATGCCAACATGGATGGACCTTGAGACCATCATGCAAAGAGAAATAAACCAAACAGAAAAAAAAACCAAGAACCATATGATTTTACTCACTTGTGTAACACAAAGCTGAAAGAAAAAAGAAGCAAAAATTCATAGACAAAATCAATAGTTTAATGGTTAGTGGTTATCTGAAGTTATGGGGAAGGGATGGGAGAAAAGGGACAGAATCTCAAACATATGATGATGGAAGGGGAACTGACTCTGGGTGATGAACGCTTAACACGATACATAGATGATCTATTGTAGAATTATACACCTGGAACATAAGTGATTTTTACTAACCAATGTCACCCCAATAAATTTAACAATAAAAAGAAAAACTTATTCCTTAACCATTTTAAATGTATATAGTTATGACATAAACTACATTTACATTATTGCACAAATATCCTCACAACTTTTTTCATCTTATAAAACTAAACTTTATACATATTAAACAGTAGCTCTCCATTCTCTCTTCCACCCATCCCTTGGCAACCACTGTTACAATTTTTAATATGATTTTGACTAAGCATCTTACATAAGTGCAATATTTGCCTTTTTGTGACTGACATACTTCATGTAGCAAAATGTCCTCAAAGCCCATCAACATTCTAGCACAATGCAGAATTTCTTTTTTTAAGGCTAAAATTATATAAACAGATATATATGTATAATTTGCTTGTCCATTCATTGGTTGCTGGTCACTTGATTTTCCATATTTAACTACTGTGAATAACGCTGCTATTAACATGGATATACAGATATGTCCTAAAGGCCCTGATTGCCATTATTTTGGACATAAGAGTATATTCAGAAATGAAATTCCTTGATGTTATGGTAATTCTAGTTTAAATTTTTTGAGGAACAGCAGAAAAAAAAACAATTTTTTTGAAATTTCAAAAAAGAAAGTGAGGATTTCTTAAACAAGATCATGACAGGTGATGATGAAACTCGGATCCAACATTATGACCCAGAGAACAAAAGGTGATCTCTGGAATACCTCCATAAGAAATCATTTTCTCAGCTGAAGCCTGAGTTTTCAAGATTTTTGGCTAAGGTGATCACCCATGGTGGTATTTCACAAAATATTACCAAATCTATTATAATTCATATACCACAATCAGATGGGAAATATTCCTGGGATGTAAGATTGGATCAATATGCATAAATCCATTAATGTGATATGCCTCATAAACAAAAGAAAAAGAAAATCATATTGTCATTTCAATAAATGCAGAAATAACATTTGACAAAATCCAGCAGCCATTCATGATGCATATACTCAGCAGAATGGGAATTGAAGAAGCATATCTCAATATAATAAAGACTATATATGATAAACCCACAGCTAGCATCATGCTCAATGGGGAAAAATTAAAAGTATTCCCCTTATGTTCAGGAACAAGACAAGGATGACCACTGTCACCACTATTATTTAATATAGCACTGGAAGTTCTAGCCATGGCAATCAAACAAGGAAGAAAAATAAAATGCATCCAAATGGGAAAAGTAGAAGTAAAAGTGTAATTGTTTGCAGATGATATGATACCATATAAATGGGACCCCAGAGATTTAACCCCAAAATTACTGGAACTGATGAATGAATTTAGTAAACTAGCAAAATACAAAATTAATATCAAGAAATTGGTTGCATTCTTATGCACCAATAACAAACTAGGAGAAAGAGAAATTAAGAAAACAATGCCATTTATAATTGCATCAAAAAAGAATACTTAGGAATATATTTAACCAAGGAAGTAAAAGACCTGCAGTCAGAAAATTATAAGACACTGACAAGAGACATCAAAGAAGATACAAATAAATAAAAACATACCATGCTCAAGAATAAGAAGAATTGTTATAGTTAAAATATCCATTTTACCAAAACAATCTATAGATTCAATGCAATTTCCATCAAAATACCAATGACATTCTTCAAAGAAATAAAACGTAATTCTAAAATTTATCTGTAAGCACAAAAGACCTAGAATACCCACAGCAACTCTGAGAAAGAAGAACAAAGTTGGAGGAATCACACTACCAGATAACAAATTTTACTATAAGTCTGCAGTTATCAAAATGGCATGGTATTGGCATAAAAACAGACATATATGTCAATGGAATGAAATAGAAAGCCCAGAAACAAATCCATGTTTATATGGACAACTAATTTATTATAAAGAAAGCAAGAATTTACATTGGGGTAAAGGCATTCTACTCATAATAAATAATGTTGGGAAAACTGAATAGATAATGCAAAAGAATGAAATTGGATGACCTTCTTACACCATATACAAAAATAAACTAAAACAGGTTAAGAACCTAAATATAAGACCTGAAATCATAAAACTTAGAGAAGAAAATATAGAAAATAAGTTTTCAGACATTATCCTTAGCAATACCTTCAATTATATATCTTCTTGGGTAAGGGAAGCAAAGGGAAAAATAAACAAATGGGACTACAAGAGACTAAAAAGTATTTTTACAGCAAAATAAACCATCAACAAAGCAGAAAGTTATCCTACACAATAGGAGAAAATATTTGCCAATGAGGCAGTTGATAAAGGGTTACTATCTAAAATTTATAAAAAACTCAACCAACTCAATGCCCAAAAAGCAAACAACCCAATTAAAAAAAGGGCAGAAGACCTGAATAGAAATTTCTCCAAGAAGACATACAGATGGCCAATAGACATATGAAAATATGCTCAACATCACTAATCATCAGAGAAATGCAAATCAAAACCACAATGAGATATCACCTCACTCCTGTCAGAATGGCTAGCATCAATAAATCGACCACAACAAGTATCGATGAGGATGTGGAGAAAAGGGAACCCTTGTGCTTGTTGGTGGGACTGCAAATTCATCCAGTCAGTCTGGAAAATAGTGTTGAGATTTCTCAAAAAATTAAAAATTGCAGTAGCTTATGATCTAGCAGTGTCACTCCTTGGTATTTATCAAAAGAAATCTAAACACTAATTTAAAAAAATATATGCAACCAGATGTTTATTGCAGCATTATTCACAATAGCCAAGATATGGAAACAACCCAAACACCCATCAATAAATGATTGGATAAAGAAGCTGTGGTACATTTCACAATAGAATATTATTCAGCCATAACAAATATTAATAATGAAATCTTACCTTTTGCAACAACATGGGTGGAACTGGAAGATATCAAGCTAAGCAAAGTAAGTCAAACTGAGAAAGACAAATATCATATGATCCCACTTATATGTGGAATCTAAAGAACAGAATAAATAAACAATCAAAATAAAAAAGAAACTCATGGACATAGATGATAGTTTAATAGTTACCAGAAGGAATGTGGTGGGGAAGGGTGAGGAAAGAGAGAGGGGGATTCAAATATCTGGTGATGGAAAAACTGACTCTGGGTGGTGAGAATACAATGCAATATATAGATGATGAAGAACTTTACACCTGGAACCTATGTAATTTTACTAACCAATGTCACTTCAATAAATTTAATTTTAAAAATAATTTTAAAAAGGAATAATGGAGGGGAGATACCGTGTGACTATATATAACTTGATATATCCAGAAATGTCTAATGTAACCAAAAATATTACTGTGGAGGCAAAATTTATCAACCCACTCTTATAGATTTTAGAGTAATGTTGTCTATATCAACATAAAATCTTGCTGAGATTTTTGTAAGAATTATATGTTATGATATATATTATAATATGTTAATACATTATCAAGACATGTTATAATATATAAGAGTAATCACCAATCTATCTTCTGCTTTTATGAATTTGACTACATTAAGCATCTCATGTGAATGGAATTATACAGCATTTGTCCTTCTGTGACTGGCTTATTTTACTTAGCATGATATTCTCAAGGTCCATCCACAATATAAAATATCACAGAATTTCCTTACTTTTATTGCTGAATAATATTTCATTGTATGTATGTAACATATTTCTTTCCCCATTCATCCATCCATAGACATTTAGGTTGCTTCTCCATTTGAATAATGTGAAAAAAGCTGCAATGAACATGGAATACATATATCTCATTGAGATCCTACTTTCAGTTCTTTTGGTGAAATACTTAGAAGTGACATTACTGGATCATATATAGTAGAAATTCTATTTGACTTTTTGAGGAACCTTCATATTGTTTTTCATATTGGTTGCACAATTTTATGTTTCCACTGACAGTGTAGAGGGCTGCGATTTCTCCACATCCTTGCTAAAATCTATTTGTTTGTTTGATTTTATAATTGACATCCTACCAGGATGAGAAGTGTTATCAAATTGTGATTTTGATTTTTATTTCTCCAATGATTAATGATATTGAGCATCTTTTTATATACATGTTGGCCATTTTATTTGCATGTCTTCCTTTTGAACAGTAATGAAGAAAATCATAAAAAAATTTTCTGAAGTTAAAAATATGAAAATATTTCAACATGTGGGGAATATGTAATTGTATTTGATGTTCTTGAGATGTAGTGTTTGATGAGCTCAGAAATGGGCCTATTTAATCTGTTAATATGGCAAGCTCTGGTAAAATTGACAGAAATAATTTCAGGTGATGGTGGGAGCACAGAAAGACAGACTAGCGTAAGAGTGATTTCAAGTTGAAAAAGTAAAGGAAAAGAATTTTGACAACTTGTTGGAGAAAGTCATAGAAAAAAACGTGACCACTTGTTGATCTCTGAGCTGGAGTGCAACAGTTAGAGGCTCTTCACTTGCTCCCCTGCCCTTGCAATATAAGTTCTCCTTCCGTTCCCACAACTGGTGCTATTTTTAAGAACACAGTCTTGAGAGAGCAATGTTTTGTTGAAACCATTTGAATGGTATACATGACTGAACCCAGTTAAAGCCTCTATGCAAACTTTTAAGATTCTGGTGGGCAGGTGCAGCCACCCAAGACAAGCCTCATATGTAAGTTCCCTAAATACGCTACTTACCACTCTGGAGCGGTCTGCCATTTTCTTTTGTTTGTTTGTTTGTTTAATCTATCACTGCCTTCTGTATACAGAAGCCAGTTTAGGAACCAAAAATTACTTTAGAAGTTTTGAGTTTAAGGTGAACAGAGAAATAAAGTAATTACATGGAAGGTAATTCCATATTAGAGGATGGGGGTTTTTGTAAGATTTAAAAATGTGTCTTCGTAAATAAACACTAATTAAATAATTAAATATAATATTATGAGTGTAATTAACTGAATTTGGGGAGACAATGTGTTATTTTATATTGGACACAGAAAATAAAATTTTAGTTTATTCTTCTATGTCTTATATAATTAACTGCTCATAAAACATTAATATAAATGTACTATTTTCTCCACTGTTTCACTTGTTTATTAATTTATAATAATGTTAAATATTAGAAACAACTATTCAATTTTGTTAGATTCACAGAGATAAAATTAAGCAAGTCAATTATAATTCTTTCTCATGCTATTTTATGTTGTTTCTTACATGTTGTTAAATCTATCTACCTTTGCCTTCAGATTACGTGCTTTCAGAATCCCTCTTGAAGGAAACTGTGTATCAAATTAGTATGTAATAAAATGATGCATGTGGCCTGACTAGGAGAGACCTAGTCAGTCTAATAATAAGATTCCATAGATTCCTTAAGATTCCCAGAGATTTAAAATTCACTTTACTAATGACTTTATAAGAGTCGAGCTAAGTTCTGCTTTAGGACAGTGCCATTGAAAAAAGGTATTTTTGTAACAATTTAAAAAATAGCACAGACCACATACTCAGATCATGGTCTCTGGCTGCTGCCACCACCCTGCTCTTGCCTCCCATACATGTTAAAGATCCAACAATATCATGACTGACTCCAAGTACTTCACAATAAAAAGGAAATCTTTGAATTGAATGCTGAACTCGAAAATGAAAAGAAAAAAGAGAAGAGGAAAGAAACTGTGAAGGAAAGTAATTGCTGCTATTACTGTGGGGAAGGATGCTATCTAACTCTCTCTTTTCAGATGTAGTCAGTTGTATTCAGACTGACAACCTGGAAGAAAAAAGCTTGCGTATCTCTACTTCATGAACTATACTCAGAGTCAGCCAAACATGGCCACATCATGACTGTCAACATCTTTGTAAAGGACTATGACGATCCCAATCCTCTGATTTGGGTATTAGCAGTCAGAACCATAGCATGTATATGGGTGGACGAGATTATAAAATATCTCTGTGAATGCCTGCACAAGTGTTTAAAGGATGAAGATCCTCATGTTTGGAAAATAGCAGCAGTGTGTGGCAAAACTCCATGATATCAATGCCCAAAGGGTGAAAGATCATGATTTTCTGGATGCCCTGCAGGATCTCATAGCAGATTCAAATCCGGTGGTGGTGGCTTATGCTGTAGCAGCATTATCTGAAATCAGTAAATCTCAGCCGAACAGCAATTTACTTGATCTAAACCCACAGAACATTAATAAACTGCTGACAGCCCTGATGAGAACACTAAATGGGGCCATATTTTCATTTAGAACTACCTATCTAATTACACCAGTAAAGATGACTGGGAGGCTCAGAGCATCTGTGAATAGGTAACACCCTGGCTATCTCATGCCAACTCAGCCACGGTGCTTTCAGCAATAAACATTTTTGTTATCCAAGGACTTTGACTACTACAATATGCTGCTCAAGTAGATGGCCCCTCCACTTGTCACTTTGCCGTCTAGGGAATCAGAGGTGCAGTACATTGCCCTGAAGAACATCAAACTAATTTTCTAGAATAAATCTCAAATCTTGGAGCAGGAAATTAAAGTCTTCTTTGTGAAGTATAATAATCCCATCTCTACTGAAATGAAGTAGTTGGACATCATGATTTGTTTGGCATCCCAAGGCAATATTGCTCAGGTACTGGCAGAACTGAAGTGATATGCTACAAAGGTGAATGTTGATGCCATTCACAAAACAGTGCAGGCCTTTGAATAGTGTGCAATTAATGTGGTGCAATCTTCAGAATGCCGTGTAAGCACATTGCTTCATCTTATTCAGACCAAAGTAAATTATGTGGTCCAAGAGGTAATTGTCATCAATGGTATCTCCATTAGTACCCCAACAAATATAAAAGTATCATTGCAACTCTGTGTGAGAACTTAGACTCACTGGGTGACTCAAATCCTCAACAGCAATGATTTGAATGGTGGAAGGATATGCTAAAAGAATTGACAATGCAGATGGATTACTAGAGAGCCCTGAAGGGTTTTCATGATGAAAGCACCCAGGTGCAGCTCACTCTGTTTACTGCCTTAGTGAAACCATTTCTCAAGAAACCATCAGAAACACTGGAGCTAGTTCAGCAGGTCCTGGGTTTGGCAACACATGATTCTGATCATCCTGACCTTAAAGATCAGGGCTATAATTTGTTAGATCTTTTCTCAATGAACCCGGTCAAAGAAGGAGACTTGTTTGAAAAGCCACTCATCTCCGAGAAGGAAGATGTTATTGAGTCAATTCTGCTGGATTAGCTAATCTGCTACATTGGTTCTTTGGCTTCTTGTACCACAAGTCTCCCAATGTTTTTGTGGAAGGAAGTCATGAAATCCATCGCAAACATTTGACAGTACATCATGGGAACACTGATGTGGGTGACACACTGTTGGCACCACCACTGCCACCAACTTGGAACAGCCTCAGGTTATTCCCTCTCAAAATGATCTTCTTGAGGACTTTTCAAACCTTTACTTCCATTCCCTGGTCAATGTGCCACAGGAATCTTCCATGAAACTTGGTGTAGTGGATCTCTTGAAAGGAGGACTAGATAATCTAGTGAGACAATTTTTCATTCCATCATCAGTGCCTGCAACCTTTGCTCCTTCATCTACTCCTACTGTGGTCAGTAGTGTTCTGAACTACCTATTTGAACTCTACAAAGAGAGAGGAATTACACATGGTGGATATGTGCCTTGTAATGCTGTCTGGCTTCCTACAGTAACGACTAAAGGCTAGAAGAGTTGAGGGACATTTACTTTTTGCCAAGAGCACATTTATATGGAAAGGTATTTTACCAACAAAGCTCTGCAACACATGACAGAGTTTGCAATCCAGTTTAACAAGAATAGCTTTGGTGTCATCCTTAGCACTCCTGTGTCCATCCATATACTACTGATGCTAAACCAGAGCACTGATGTTTCCCTGCCTCTCAATACCTTGGCCCAGTCATGAAGATGGAACCTCTGAATAACCTGCAGTTGGCTGTAAAAAACAATATTGATGTCTTCTATTTTAGCTGCCTCATCCCACCCAATGTACTTTTTGCACAAGATGGCAAAATGGAATGCCAGGTCTTTTTTGCAATATGGAAAGATATTCTGAATGAAAATGAACTTCAGTTTCAAATTAAAGAAAGTCATTTAAATGCTAATACTTTTCCCAGCAAGTTGCAAAACAACAACATTCATACTATTGCCAAGAGGAATGTGGAAGGGCAAGACATGCTCTACCAATCCCAGAAGTTCACTAACGGCATTTAGATATTGGCTGAGCTATATATCCAGCCAGAAAATCTCAACTATACACTGTCACTGAAGTGTAGAGCTCCTGAAGTCTCTAAATATGTCTTTCAGGTCTACGACAGCATTTTCAAATGCTGTGATCAGTGCAAGCCAAGAACTCTTAACTGAAAGAAATTGTATTGCCATGTAGAATCTGAACTCAAATACACTGAGGCCACTGACCAAGGTAGTGGCTTGTCTAACCTGTGCTAACATTAGGGCACTATCTGTTGGATAGTTTAGTTTCCTGTGAACATTTGTAACCACTGTTTCAATCACTCCCCACCTCTTGCTGCCTGCTGCTGCTGTCTGTCCTTACTTGTAGACTTCTCCATACTGTGCCAGTGCCTAGCACTTTTTGGTGTAGTTTGATATTTTGTAATTGAGAGTTCATTTCAAAAGCAAAAAAAGATAAAACATATTAAAGCAGGGAAAAGTCACAGAAAAAAAATATAGCACATATTTTTCAGGGGAAAGTAGCAACTGGCCCTTAGTGTGGAAATTATAAACACTGTTTCAAAACAGAATTAACTCATTCCACTTTCTTTCTTTCTTTCTTTCTTTCTTTATTGTATTTGGGTAGCTCCCTGGCCAGGAATCGAACCCAGGCCACAGCACTGACAGTGCCAGCGTCAAAGCCTTAAGCCACTATACCACCAGGGAACTCCCTATTTATTTTTAAATAAAAGATAAGCTAATTGAATTGTATATCAAGAAAACATGAGTTAATTATTGAACTAATCTTTTACAAGAGTGAGAAAAAAATAAAACATTATAGAAAGGTTGGTATGCAGGCTAGTAGTGGTGCTGAGATTCTAAAGACATATATTTAGAAATGCACCATTTAGCATGCTCCATTTCCATGGTCAAAAAGTACTTACTGGAAGATTTTATCAGCTCCTGCCTTAATAGAAACTCTTCTTCTTTTTTGAAAATATCCCTTTCATATGCTATGAGATTTGATGACCTTAGATCCTAAAATAATTCTTATGACAGAGTCTCGTATCTGCTTGGTTTTCACTCCATAGACAACTGGATTCATAGTGGGAGGTAGGAGCAGGTAAATATTGGCCACAATTATATGGCAAGATGGAGAAATAATGTGGCCCCCAAAGCGATGGGAAAAGAAGGAAAAGAAAGCCGGACTGTAGGAGAAAACAATGGCACAGATGTGAGCAGTGCAGGTGCTGAAGGCCTTCTGCTGAGCTTCTGCTGAAGAGAGGCTGACCACTGCCCGAAGGATCATGGTGTACGAGACTGTGATGCACAGGATGTCAAAGCCCCCAATCAGGAGGGCAACCATTAGACCATAGATGGCATTGACCTTGATATTGCCACAAGATAACTTGGCTACAGACATGTGATCACAGTAGGTATGGTGTATTATATTGCCTCTGCAGTAGGGAAGGCGCTTGGTGAGGAAAGTGAAGGGAATGATGAGCAGTACCCCTCTGAGAAAAGTAGCAAGCCCAACTTTTGCAATAACGGGATTGGTGAGAATAGTCGAGTAGCGCAGAGGGTAACAGATGGCCACATAGCGGTCCAAAGCCATAAGCATGAGCACCCCAGACTCCATCCCTGTGAAAGTATGGATGAAGAACATCTGGACCAGGCATTCATTAAAGCCAATTTCCTTGAGATGAAACCAGAAGATGCAGAGAGCTTTAGGGATTGTACTAGAGCACATGACAAGGTCAGTAAGAGAAAGCATGGCCAAAAAGTAGTACATGGGCCTGTGCAGGCAGTCCTCATAGTGGATGAGGTAGAGGAGTGCACAATTCCCTACCATAGCCACAACATACATGGAGCAGAATGGGAAGGAAATCCAGAGGTGTACGTCTTCCAGTCCTGGTATTCCATTTAGAATAAATGAGACAGGGCTCAGCTCTGTTTTATTCAGCATTAGCATGATCAATTAGGCTGAAAATTTATGTGGGTTTTTTCTAGAGTAAAAAAAAAGAGGAGAAAATATAGTTTATGGTTACTATCTCCCTCTCACTCTCAGGTTTGAAATAAATTTAGTGCATTTTATTGATTAAAACAACCATAATTTTTAAGTGCCAGGGAGTTCCTTTTTCTGTTTATTTGTTGTTTACTTATTAATTCATCTGTTCATTCAACAAACTCTTATTGGAAAATCCAAGTTCTCATCATGAACAACAATTTTACTTCAATCTTTAAAAAATAATGATTCTCATCCTTGTACATTTATATTAAAGTGTAACTCTGTCATCTTTTCTCTAAAGACATTTTTGTTAGGATACCTTATTTAGCTATTGGTAATTATAATACATGCCTCCCCCTATTGATATAACCTTAAAGAAGAGTTTTTTTATTGCTTTATCAGTGGCCCAACAGATATAACTACTTTTTTATTCTTATTTTTAATTAATGACTGATAATTTTTTATAACTATGGTACTATTCTAAGCATTTGGAAATATTTAATTATTTATTCTTCTTTGGGGCTCAGAGTCTCACAATTCAGTAAAAATTTTAATTCAGTCTTCTCATTTTTAAGACAACTCATTTTTGTTCTGTGCTTGGTCTAGATGCATTCAAATGCTTTAATATTACTACTCAGAAAAAAACTTCCAGGATTTACTGGAAAGCAGCTATTGTTTCTTAGGATAATAAATCTATCAATGTCAGAAATCATATTTTTATTCTGTCCCTTTATCAATCTCCCTGTTTTATCTTCAGCCATTGCCCTGAGATTATTATCTGTGGCAAATACAAAGACAAATGACAAACAAAAATATTAGCATGATATTATTATATCTTACTAAAGGCATTGATATAGTTTACTTCAGTTATGCTAGTTTCTTCAGTAATATTTATCATTCAATAATATGTTGACATCTCAAATTTTTATTATTTTTCTCACCTGTTCTCTCTGAACTTTAGGATTTACATTTTTATAACTTTAACAATTGAACCTATTTTAATTGGTTTCTAGTGGGAGCCAATATAAATGTAACTTTGTATTTTTACTTGTAACACATATAAAATATATTTTTCATCCAAGAGCAAAATAAATTAATCCCAAATTCTGTATTACATTCAAACCTCATTTGAAAGTTACTTACATATTTGGAGTGGAGAACTGGCATTTTATTCTTTCATAAATCTTTTTAATTCTTAGAAATATTTAAGCACCTACAATGTGACAATATGAGGAACCAGAAATAGTAAGATGCATGCAAAAATCACATTGAATGCAACAAGAACTAAAATAAAGTTTATTATGTGCAAGATCATAAATAAAAACTAGACTATCATAGTGATATGTCTTGGTGGTAGATGTTTAGAGGAGGACTGGTGATTATTAAGAAGGACTATGTTGAAGAGAAGCTGTTTGATACCTGTTTTGAAGGAAGACAAGTTGTAAGGAAGATCCATTTCTAAAAGGAAATTCAGAGAGAAAAATCAACATACGAAAGTATGGAAATCAAAACAATTGAGTCTCTGAGATTTCACTGGTGTGGAAGGGGCAAGAGATTTGGCTAGGAGCTAAATCATAAAAAAATTGTAATTAATAAATAATAAGAAATTTCTTTATAATGAAGAATAAATAATAAATAATTCACAAGAATCCAGAGTGACATGAGTTAACTCTAATAGTGTTTCAAAATCTTATTGGGTAGCAGTAAAGAAGTCAGAATCCTCTTTCTACCCCTTCCTCAAGAGAATACTCCTCACCCCCATCCCCCAGCAGTGAGAGTAAAAGAAAAAAGAAAAAGATCTTTGAGATGTTGTATTCTATGCCCAACAGATAGCAAAATAAAAATTAATGGGAGATTGAGATTGATTAGGATGGCAGATAATCATTTAGCTAGCAGACTTCAAAGTGTCAAGAAAATTATGTAAGCTTTCTATTTACAATAATGAAAGAAAATCTGTGAAAATGTTTCCCAAACAACCCAGTTAGTTTTCTTTAAACATCTTCCTAATAATCCTATAGTTATTGTTAGGCCATAAGCAAAGAAAAAAAAAATGAGAAGCCATTTTTTTTTTGCTTGCTTTGCTTTACCACCCATCTCTTGACCTGCCACATTGGGCAAGGCTACAGGTGCATGACCAGCAAAAGGATCCTTGCATGCTGGAGGGTTGCAGGTGGGACATCCTGATTGCAGCAGACTGTGGGAACAAGATGTGGGAAACCCAAGGACAATGAAGGAAAACCTTCCCCACCTAAACCCCTGGCCTCAGGCCACCTTTGTTTGGCTCAGACTGCCCTTGTTTGTACTGCTTAATAAATACTCAACTCTTCCTCTATGAGGGGAGGTTTTTGTAAACTTGCCTGACCTCTCATCACTTAAACATGCCATTAAATTTATCTCGACTAATTTTAGTCTCCTGTGACTTCTTAACTGGCTGAAACCTAGCAGTTACCAGAAATAGAAAATGGTGTATCTGATTTTCCATAGAAAGCTTGTGAACGAATGTGGTGGAAGAACATCTAGAACATCTAGATTCCAGAACACCTGGATTCCAGAACTAATTCACTTAATCCCTTTGAGGCTTTTTGACCTCTCAATTTGTCTAAGATCAAGTCAGTACAACAACAGCAGTATCTTAATGAAATATATGGACTTTCATGCTCATCTTTCCAATTCCTAAAGGTATGCATATGAACAATTTATGTAGATTCCTAAAAACAGTTTAGCCATTTTTAAAAGTATAAATAAAAGTACTATTACAAGAAATACAGAGTCCAAAAAGCAAATACTGAAACACACATTAAACAATCTAATTTATGAAAAAGAAAATACAACAGATTGTAAAGAAAAAAATGATATTTTCAATGAATATTACTGCATCAATGAATATATGTAGGGAGAAAGGAAACATACCTTGTTCCTTAAATCACATTATACACAAAATCAATTTTAGAAAAAATATTAGAGGTAATGATGAAATGCAGAATACACATTGTCTTTGATATTTGGAGAAAATAGAGATTTAAAAACAGGACGTAAATAATGCCACCCATGATAAATGGCAGATTGAATTAAGCTTAAATTAAAATTCTGTATATTCTTCTCAGAATATTGGCATGTTTACAAAAATGGACATCATAGAAAGCAATGCCACTAAATAAATATTTTTCTGTGTTCCATCAAAGGAAATAGTCATTGTTCCCTTTATTAATAAAATTAACTATTTTAAAGTCATAATATGACTGGGAATATAGTGATATGGAAATTCTGCATCATGACACAAAGAGCGGAGAGATCAGATTTGTCAAAAGATAACTTGATTTGAAAATAGTAAGGAAACACAGGTTAAACACATTGAAAAGCATGCTCTTCAAGGACAATCTTAGAATTATACTGCATGTCACGCAGGCAACTGTGGATCTAACAGCTTCTAAGAGGATAGACAACTGCTTTTAGGCCTGAAGCATAATTAAGATTGTGATAGATCAAAATGGAAGGAACAGTGTCCTCTCCTGTTGCTATTTCTCACTCACATCACAGTGATATTTTGGCTTTGTGATACAAGGTCCTCTGTCCTTTCAATGTTTGCCTTCCAGAGCCCCAACCCTCAAATATAGGTAATTCTTACTCATTCTTCCAAAACAAACAAACGAACAAAACATCAGGAAGACTAAAATGTCTCTTGGATGTGATAATAATGACACATCCTCTCTATCATCCTAAAATAATGTAATTATTACCATCTTTAGAGGAAAGAAATGTATTTGTTTAAAGCATTGTTTTCTTCTATTATATTTACCTAATGGAAGTATAAAAATCAATTTTTATGTAAAAATCCCTCACATTTCAATGAGATTATTGATATTAAGGATAATTTGTATTTATATTTAGTTCCTCATGCTCTAGTAAATCATCTAGTACATATATATACTTAATAAATGTTTTTTGAATAGATAGAAGAATGAGTGAATGAATACATTAATGAATGAATAACATTTTATACTTGATTTTTAGAATTATTAAATTATAATATAATTATATAATAATAAAAATATAATTATTAAATTATAAGTTACTTGGAACACATAAAAGGAACTACTACAAAAAATACAGAACATCTTCAAGAATATCAGAAAAGATGAATAAATAAAGCGTTTTTATTACAAAGTAGGGAAACAAAGAAAATACAAAAAAAAAGTGGAAAAAACTTAGATGGAAAGTTAGAAAATATGCATTGATTTTGACAGTAAGTATAAATTATTTAAACTATCTTTTAGTTTGAATATAATTCTAATTAATTTTTTAAAACTACATATGCAGTACAAAAGAGTATATCAGAATGAAAACTACACATAAAGATTTCAAAATATATGCACACATACGTACACACAAATGTTTTAGGTAAATATAATAGGATATCAAAGAATTGGAGAGGATATATTAATATCAGAGAAACATAATTCAGAATATCATCACTTGGGTCAAGATTACTCAGGAGAAACAAAATGCTTGGAAGTGTGCAGTTTAAGTTAATTGCATCAAATTGTTTAATTTTCTGATTTGAGAAGGTTTCTTCACACCCCAAATCATCACAAACAATTAAATTCACTTTCTTACTTTATTAATACAAGAGGGAAGTTTTAAAATGAGGACTTCTCTAATTTATGTTTAAATCATATAGAAGCATATTAAACTGACTTTCCATTTTCTATTTAAGATAGGTGGCTCAGTCATAATTTAAAATTTTAACTTTGAAATTTCAAGTAATAATTTCGGTTTTGTATAAAAGCATAAACTATGATCTTCAGAACATAAGAAATCATTTTCCATGAAGACCAAAATTGCCAACAAAGTTCTGTTTTTACACTTGGTAAATTCATAATACATATTTATAGTCAACATTATATTTTCCAATTTTGTTACACATATATCATTATGATCAGTGTAAATTTAAAGCAGTATATGTGTATTGTATATAATATACATATATACAAAAAATACACAATTATAGTTATAAAGATTTACAAAAAGTTTTTAATAACTTATAACAATTTAGTATAAACTAGTCAATAAGGTCACTATTCTTTTCAGCCTCTATTTTACTTTAATACATTGAACAGTCTCTTAACTGTAATGTTCAGTATCTTCTTTGGTCTATAATTGTATTGTGAATAGCAGAGCCCAATGTAATATCTCAGCTTTTGGAGTTGAAGTGTCTCATAACAAGAATGGAAAGTATTAGCTTAGTGTCTTCATGATTTCTGCACATAAAGGACAAGTATCTACATTGGAGAAAAATATACTTTGTTTTTTATCCAACATGTTTTCATAGCATTATTTCATTTTAATTATATATCCATATAAAAGAATGTAAAGAAATTAAGATAAATGTAAGTACTGCTAAATTGAAAATATTTACTTGGGACTTCATATGCACTCTCTGAAAGGTATATTTAAAAAAATACTAGATAAACTCTTTCTTTAGTAGGTATAGCTTAGTCACTATAACTGTCTTTATACTTAAAATTTAACTTATAATTTAGATCCCACCTTCAGTACATTTGCAAAGCTCTCCAAGATGTAAGTTAAGTACCCAAATATTAACTACAAATTTAAGCAGTTTTCTTTTTCAAAACAAATTAAAAATAATTTTCATACATCAGAATTTTTCTTCTGCAAAGGAATGTGACTTATACTAAGCAGATGCTTATACGGTAATTAGAATAGTAATGTTAACACATGACTACCCTCACTTACAAAATACAAGTTTGCCTTATTTGGGAAAATAAACATTTTCCAAGAACACCCAATCCCACATAATACTTCTGTTCAAATTGTGTGGGTGAATCAAAGATTTATTTCTGGGAAAATGATAAACAATTGATATATACCCAAAGCTTTTCTCCACTTTTAGTGACTGCCAAAAGAAGAAAAAAACATCTGTCACTATTCCCACTTTAGTATCTTCAATACCTTAGTTTTGGAGCAAACCAGTGACCGGAATGCAATCTGGTTCAGAATTTTCTTGATAAAAGAAAAAAAATACAATTCTAGAATAAATGAGCATGTACTGCCACCAACTTCTAACTTCCTTGTTTTTTGTGCTATTGATTTGAGCCTTTAAAGGAAAATAAATCCCAAGTGGAAATATAAGTGTTGGTGTGGGGATCAAGCTAACCTCTATGGGGAAAAGAAAGAGCAAGAATTTTCCATTCTTAGCACTCAAATAATGGTATATAAATAAGTGAATAATTTTATATGTATGTGTTTTGTATTAGTATGTATATATGGGAAAGTAGGGAATAAAAATGAACACCAGTCATTTCCAATAAAACTAGGATTTAATTTTTATCAAAATTTATATTGTCTTATTTTTCATTGTTCCGTGGAAAAATAGATTAAAAATACTTAAGTAGGGGATTTCTTTCATTTATACACTGTTTCATTTTTTTAACTTCTTTTTTTGTTTATGTATTATTTCATCTCTCCATTTAATTAATGTTTATTCTATTAAGAACTTTCTGCTCTCCAAAGTAGGCTAGGAAGTATATAACCATAGACTTTGGTTTAAATAGCTTACTTTTTTCAAATTTAAATTTATTGGGGTGACATTGATGACTAAAACTATGTAAATTTCAAGTGTATAATTTTATAATACTTCATTAACTAATTGCATTGTGTGTTCACCACCCAAAATCGTTTCTTCTTCTGTCACCAAACGAGGGCTGTCTGGAAAAAATTTAGCCACAAATGCCTCTAGTTTTCATATTACATTGCTAGATACTTTCCAGAAGGCCCTCTTATATTTCACCTCCTTCACACTCTTTCTTTTACCCTCTGGTAACCACTAGACTGTTTTCTGTGTCTATGAGTCTTTGTTTCTTTATCATGTTTGCTTGTTGTTTTCAGTTTTATATCCCACATATAAGTGAAGGCATGTGGTTCCTGACGTTTTCTGTCTAATTTGTTTCACTTAGCACGATAACCTCAAGATCCATCCATGTTGTCACAAATGGTAGTACTTTATCTTTACTTATGGCTGAGGAATATTCCATTTCATACATGTACCACATGTTAGAGAAAACTTCTAGTATAACTTTATCTTAATTAAAAAATATAAAATGAATTAATAAAAAAATAAAAATAAATACAAATAAAAAATAAAAACATTTTAAAAAATTTAAAAAAATTATAAATATATACCTTTATGTGTTGATATGTATTCATTACATATTTTTTAACAAAAAATGAGCATAGTATGTTATAACATAGAATGTTATTTTCATTTAACATCATATAATTAGTCCATTCTAAAATAGGATTACTATGATTAAATAAAAGTTCATTGAGGTGTATTTAATTTATCTAAACATATCTTATTCTTATTCTTACATATACTTTTAAAATAAAAACTACAATAAAGAAACATGTATGTAAAAACTTATATGACATTTTTTATCAGATTATTTACTCAAAATAAATTTCTATTGTGTGTTAGAGTTTCCCTTCATTCATTCCAATAGTTATGTAACAACTTGATGAGATTGTTATCTCATATCATTTAACAATGCTGGTAATTACTTATTAAAAATTCTATTTTAAAACTTTATGTTACTAGTTTTAACAAATTTTGATGAGAGTGGCTTGTAATATTTCTCTTTACAGGGTTTGTTGATGGTATGGTGTGATTTCATTACCAGGAATATGACATTTGGTTAATGTTTTACATGTGCTTGTGAAGGATAAATGTTTATTGTTGAGGTATAGACTCAGTATATATTTACAGACTCTATCTCATTTATTAGGCTTACTTATTTGGTATACTTTTATTTTGTTTTGGAAAAAAATAGTGTATTCAGGTCTTCCCCTATTACCTTTTGTTTATTTGTTCTTCCATGTGTGCTAAACTGAAAGATTATATACAATTATAATAAATAATTTAAAATAAGGCCAAAAAGGCAACAAAAAACATATGTGAGAAATAGAAAGCAAGTAAAAATAATATACTATAATATAACAATGTTAATAATCATATTAAACATTAATGAACAAATAACAAGTGTTGGCAAGGATATGAAGAAAAGGGGACCCTGTTGGACTGTTGGGGGATTGTAAATTGGTGTTGTCACTATGGAAAATAATATGAAGAGTCCTCAAAAAATTAAAAATAGAATGGCCTATGACCCAGCCATCCTACTTCTGAATATTTTTCTTCCCCAAATGAAAATTAATTCAAAAAGATATACAAGTCTGCACCCCTATGTTCATTGCAGTGTTGTTTACCATTGCTAAGATATGGAAGCAACCTAAGTGTCCAGTGATAGACAACTGAATAAAAAAGATGTGATGTATATAATATCATATATTACTCAAGAATAAAAAATAATGAAATCTTGCCAACTGCAACAACATGGATGGACCTAGAGGGTATTGTGTTAAGTAAAATAAGTCAGACAGTAAAACACAATTATTATATAATTTCACTTATATGTGGAATCTAAAAAAATAAAAACAATGAGCAAACAATACAAAACAAAATTTCATGGAGACAAAGAACAAAATGATGATTGCCAGGGTAGAAGAGTGGGAGCCAGGTAGGAGGAGACTGTAAAAGGAAGTGAAAATTTAAACGCACACACACACACACACACACACACACACACACACACACAAGTACAAACACACACAAAGAAATTATTGGGCTTGACTAACAGGAAAGATGTCAGTACTGACAGAGTTTGTAAAAAGTATTTTAATAAATCTAATTTTGTTAGATTATAAGGCATAAGTTATCTCTGGTGGAATAGTATGTCATTTCTGTTTCACTGAACCTGACCCTTATCATGGACATTGTTATTTATTAAAAAATACCACCTTCTTGTATCTTCATGAAAATATAAACCTATATTATTTTAAATTATCTAAATGTCCTGAAATATATCATTATTTTTTAAGAAGTAATTTTATGAGTCCATAGAACATTGGGTTTACTCTTTATCAGTCTTTAAATGAATATAAATGAATTCAAGTTTATGTAGAAAGCCAAATTAATAAGAAAAATCCTTTATATTATTTTGTACTACCTGAGAACTAACAGAGTTGACTTTTTATATCTAACTGGAAAGTGAGTGACATTATATACAAAATAGAGTTACAAGCATCTGATGGGCCTGCACCCCAAATTAATTCTTTTTCTACTGGTAGCCCATAAAATATTCCAGCTAGTTATTGAAACACTCTGAAGTACAGATTTGGAGAGGCAAATAGAGCAATATCTAGATTCTCTCTCTCACACACACATCATCATCTCTATGTCTATCTCTCATCTATCTCTAGCTATCCTCAATCTATTAATATCTATCAGCTATCTATTATCTATCCATCTATATATCTATCTATTTAATCTATCACCTCTTTTAAGTTTTGTTTGTCAAATTCTGGTCACCTCACCATATTTAAACCAGCGACCCTTCCCAGTCTGGTTTGGTTTATCTCAGTTGAAGTGTTTTTTGTTCCTGCCTCTGCAGGATAAACATATATGTATGTTTATTATATTTATTTTGAATTCTCATATATATTTAGCTTTTGTTAATATTTTGAAGCTATTATGAAGGTTTTTTTCTTTCAGATGCTTTCATAATTGTTTATTAAAAAATGTGACAAAAGTATCTCAAAAAATGCATTTTTCCCCATTATCTTTGAAGTTCTATCCACTTTACATGAAGCTGAAGTTTATGCACATTATAGAGAAAGTTTCCAGTGCCTTATTTTCTTTTCTAAACCCAAACAAAGCACCTTTTGGAAGCCTGCCCTAAGTTCTTTAGTCCTTAGGGCATAAACCATAGGATTGAGGGAAGGAGGAATGATATTGTGCAGCACATTGAGTAGAACTGGAATCAAAGTTGCCTTAGTCTCTTCTAGGTGAGTTATGGAAATCACCACAACGACTGTATAGAAGAAGAGAATAAGGATGAGATGGGAGCTGCAAGTGCTCAGAGCCTTGGACGCAGCTTCTGCAGAGTTCAATCGAAGCACAGAACGCAGAATCAAAGTATAAGACAGTATTACAAGACTCAGATCACTTCCCATCCCAAGCCATGCTAAAATCAGTTGGCAAATGCTGTTTGGCTTCCTGTCATCACAGGCCAGGCTTGTAACCCCAAGGTTAGAGCACAGGCAATGCTCAATCTTATTGCTGGAGCAATAATTACGCTGAGCTGCAAGCACAGGCACTGGAATAACAAACAACCCGTTTCTAAGCACCATGAACAGGGTAGCTTTTAAGATTAGGGCATTGGTGACAATCGATGAATAGCGAAGAGGGTGACAAATAGCTACATATCTATCGAAAGCCATGCAGAGGAAGATACCAGACTCCATGCCAACAAAGCAATGAATGGCATATATCTGAGCAAAACATTCAGGGAGGCTAATGACTTTGGCATCAAACCAGAAGATAGCCAGGATCTTGGGCATGATGGTGGTAGCCAAGCCAATGTCTACCACAGAGAGGATGCCTAGAAAACGGTACATAGGCTGCTGAAGAGCAGGGTCCTGGCTGATGGTGATGAGGATAAGGATATTAGCACCAATTGCTGAGAGGTAGAGTAGTGCCAACGGTAAAGAAAGCCAATGCTGCCAGCTGTGAATGCCTGGGAATCCCATCAGTATGAACTCAGAGACCTGGAATTTGGAACTATTGGAGACTTTCAGAGATGCAGACATATTTTCCTAAGAGAAAAAAAAAATGTTTTTCAAAGTTGCTTTCTCTGAGCATAATCATGAAACATCATTTTAAAACTCTCCATGTAATGTAGTTTGGTGCTGTAACAAAATGAATTCTGTAGCCCATCTCTTATAGTAATTTAAGATAAATTGCAACTAAATGAGCTATAGGTAAACTTAAAAGTAGCAATTAACATTGTTGATTATCCAGGAAGAATTCAACATGAATCTCAAACCTCTATTTGAATTGTCCTCAGTTATGTTGGGTTGGAATCTCCACATATATATTATTTATTCTGGTTGCTAGTTTTTAAAACTTTCTGTCTTATTTTCAGAATTTTTGTGAAATAAAGTGGATGTGTTTTTCTTCATATTTGCCTCAATCTGGCTTGGTTCAGATTTTTATTCACTAACAATAAGCATACTTTTTTTAAATGCAGAATTTTGAGAGATTAAATTTTATAGCTGTACATTCCAAGTTGTTATAGATGTCCTTGAATGTTTTTTAATAAAGCTTTTCAAAAATTTTATATCATGGACTCTTTAAAATGTGCAGACATAAAGCATGTTCCAGACTCAAAGAGGAATATCTTTTCTTTGGTATTCTACTTTGCATGGACTAGGTCACAAAGGAATAGCTTGAAAATCAAGTGAGCAGGTAACCGAATTTGTTGATTTAAGGATTCATGGAATGGAAGCATATACAAGTATATGCAAAAGTATGTGTAATGTAGACTCATCTTTTCTCAAACTCTGTTGTTTTTCAATTACTTTTTATTCTGTACACAGGCCCAACCAGCCAAGCCACAAACTGACAAACCAGTTTTACTTTTCATTAATTATTGCTTCTTTACCATGCTTATTTCTTTCTTTTATGTCACTCCTATGTGCTTCTCTTTAGTACTACTGCTTCTGTAATCTTGCCTGGTCACATTTGTATTTCCTTTCCTAGTGTTCTTCTCTTTTTTTCAGAATTGTGATTGTTCTAGTATTGATATTCCCTTGGTAAAAATAATTCATGCCCTCACACTTTCAAATAAAGTTCAAATTTTTATAGTGCATAGGGCACACTCTTAGACATAAACTCATTGAGTATCATCTTTTAGTTTTAACTATCTTGTATTCCACATTTAAGATGCACATATTTACTAATTACTAAAACTTGATTTTTCAAGGCACTTCATTGCAAATATTTTTTCCATGCTAGAAGCATGATCAAGGAAAAAAACAAAGACTTCAAAATTACATAACAACATTTAAAAATATGTTTAAAGCAGTATTATTAATTTAATTATATTAGCTATAGATTTATTTATAATATAATTACTTTTAAATACAGAAAAAATATGTGACAGAAATTTAAATTCTCCTGTGTTATCACCAATAAGAAAAGATTTATATTAACAACTAGAGGCATCTCTTTTCAGATATTTCTTGTTGTTTTTATGTTTGAATGAACATATACCGCCTTATTATGAGGTAAATCATTCTTCTTTAATGGGGAATGTAATTTAATAAACACTAAAATTATGTAAATGTACTCATATGAAATTTATGTATAATAGACACAAACAAACTTGGAAATGAAACTAATTTGACTTTGGACCTTTACATACAGTTCTGAAGGGTTTCAACAAAATAGCTCCACCTTGAGAGCTTAAAATTATGTAACCCACTTAGTATTTCTGCCAAATACTCATTTATTATTTTACATCCTTGTATCAAATATATAGGCTTGTATATTTTATATTTTTATCATTTTTAAATGTTTTTTTTCCAGGTTGATATTTGTGTGGTACAGTTAAGAGAAGGAGCAGTTTTGAGTTCACGGACATAAAATAATTGTTTTTAAAATTTTTTAGCAAATAGAGATTAGTAGGGCATGGAATATGATTTTGCAACATAAAACAGTATATTAAGTCTGAAGATAATTTGGCAGTCATTTTATAGATGAAGTGACTCCTGGAGCACCAAATGACTCTGATGTTTTCTAATTCTGGCCTAAACTCCTTGAAAAGTTTCTCCAAGCCTCTATATCCTGCTAGGGCAGAGAGAAAGGTCAATCTCTTGTGCAGGATGTTTTGAAAATGACATATGGAAAGATGAGGGATAAACTATATGATGCTCTGGGATTAAGCAAATATGGCCATGTCAAGATTTTAATACTTACTGTGGTCCTGGCAATGGCAGGAGTTTCCTACATGGCAAGAACACAACTGTCTGAAAAAGGAATTTTCACATGAGATGAGACTGTATTCTGATACATGGGCCAGAAATTGTGAGCTTCTAAAATTTATGGGAGTAATCAACAGCTCAGTGATCGAAGGATAATAGACCTCCTTTGGAGACATAAGGAGGGATCCCACAGAGAAAGGTGAATTCCTAGGATGTTAAATCCCAAAAGGCTGTGAAGCGAATGAATTTAGAGAGAGATTTTCTATTAATATCACCAGAGAACTTACATAAATAGAAAATACCTTCATTTATAAAAATAATATGGGCCCAGAAGCGGTGGGCAATTTTATTGGAATGTTTAAATTGTTCTTGAGTACAAAATTTCAGGGGATTTTAAATTCTGTAGTTAGGAGGTTGTGCTTAAAAAATACTCTTAAATAAAGAAGTATTCATTATTTGGGTGACTGATTCAATTTCTTAATAGGTGTAAGGACTGCTATGACTACATTTCTTCTTATATTATTTGTAGTGATTTTAACATATATCTATTTCATCTACATTTTTAAATTTACTGAGATAAAGTTCTTAGCATTCACTTATTATTTATTTTGATAAATGTTTCATGTTTATTTGGGAAATAAAAACTGTACTTTAAAGCTGTTAGATCTTTTCTGTATATACCAATTAGATTAAGTTCTTTATTTTGTTCAGATCTTTTGATTTTTCTAATTCCCTGTTCTTCCATTATTAGGAGAATGTGTTAAAATATCCAACTATGATTTCATTGTGAAATTGTTGATTTCTTATTCTAGTCCTATCACTGTCTTCTATGTATATCTATGATATTAAGTATAAAATTTAGATATTATGTATTTTACTGTGAAATTGTTACTGTAATCATTATGAAATGTTGCATTTTATCACTCCTAATATTTATGGTATTAAAATCCCCATCTTCTGTTATAGACAAACCAGCTTTTTCATACATAAATGAAATACACACACACACACACACACACACACACACACACACACACGTCTTTTTTAAATTATATAATATTTATTGAGAATATTTTTTATTTTTAATTTTCTTTTTTTATTAAATTTATTGAGGTAACAATGGTTAGTAAAAATTTATAGGTTTCAACTGTACAATTCTATAATACATCATCTATGTGTGTTGCGTTGTGTGCTTACCATCCAGAGTCAGTTCTCTTTTCATCACACTATATTAATATTTGATGCCCCCTCTCTTCTTCACGACCCACCTCTTTACTTACCACCTAAAAAGCACTCAACTATTATCTGTGTCCATTAGTTTTTCTTTGTTTGTCTTGTTCCTCTGTTGCTTTCAGTTTTATATCCCACATATTAGTGTAGTCACATGGTTCTTGGCTTCTTTTGTCTGATTTATTTTGCTTAGCATGATGATCTCAAGATCCATCCGTGTTGTGGCAAACGGCAGTATTTCATCTTTTCTTACAGCTGAGTAATATTCCATTGTGTATGTATACCACATATCTTCATCCAATCATCTATCAAAAAACACTTTGATTGTTTCCATGTCTTGGCCATCATGAAGAATGCTGCAATGAACATCAGGGTACATATATCTTTGTGAAAAAGTTTTTCATATTTTTTGGTTAGATATCCAGAGGAAGGATTGCTAGGTCATATGGTAATTCTATTCTTCAGTTTTTGAGGAACCTCAATACTGTTTTTCATAGTGGCTATACTAATTTACATTCCTACCAACAATGTATGAGGGTTTCTTTTTCTCCACAGCCTATCCAATACTTGTTATTATTTCTTATTGATAATAGCCATTCTGACAGGTGTGAGGTGATATCTTGTGATTTTGATTTGCATTTCTTATTGCTAGATGTTGAACATTTTTTCATATATCTGTTGTCCATTTCTATGTCTTCTTGGGAGAGTGTCTGTTCAGCTCCTCTGCCTATTTTTTAATTAAATTATTTGTTTTCTTGTTGAGTTGTTAGAGTACTTCATATATTTTGAATAGTAACTCCTTATCAGAGGTGCTGTTTGCAAATATCTTCTCCCATTCAGTTGGTTCCCTCATTTTATTGATGATTTCTTTTGCTGTGTAGAAGATTTTCAATTTAATATAATCCCATTCATTTATGTTCACTTTTACATCCTTTGTCTTTTAGGTCAAATTTTAAATATCTCCCTGACCTAAGGTTCATAAATTTAGTACTAATGTTTTCTTTTATGTAATTGATTTTCTCAGGTCTTTTTGGTTTGTTTGTTTATTTTTTCATGTGAGTAGTTCCCTGCTAGGAATCAAACCCAGGCTGCAGTGTTGACAGCACTGAAGTCTAGCCACTAAACCACCAGGGAACTCCCGATTTTCTCAGGTCTTATGTGAAGGTTTCTGATCCATTTTGAGTTAATTATGGTATAAAGTGACAGATTGCAGCCTAGATTTATTATTTTTCCAGTGGCTTTTAAATTTTTCCAGCACCATTTATTGAAGATGCTTTCTTTTCTTCATTGTATGTTTTTGGTTTCTTTGTTGAATATTATCAGCTCTTATACATGTAGGTTTATTTCTGGATTTTCAATTCTATTCCATTTGTCTCTGTGTGTATTTTTCTGCCAATACCATGGTATTTTATCATTGCTTTGTAGTATAAATTGAGGTCAGGATGTGTAGTGCTTCCAGCACTGTCCTTTTTTGTAGGACTGCTTTGGCAATTTGGGGTCTTTAGTGATTTTAAACAAGTGTGATGTTTCTTAAATCTATTTCTTGTAAGAATATTCTTGAAATTTGGATGGGGATTGTATTAAATCTGTATATTGTTTTGGGTAATATGGCCATTTTGACTATGTTGATTCTTCCAATCCATGAACATGGAATATCCTTTCATTTATTTGTGTCTCCTTCAACTTATTTTAATGGTGTCTTATAGATTTTAGTGCATAAGTCCTTCACATTTTTTACTGTTTATTCCTAGGTATTTTATTTTTTTGTTGTAGTTACAAAATATATTGTTTACTTTTTAGTTTCTTTAAATGTCATTATTAGTATATAAGAATACAATGGATTTTAGTATATCAATTTTGTATCTTGTCACTTTTTTCATTTATTGTTTCTAATAGTTATTTGGTGGCATGCTTAGGATTTTATATATAAAGAATCATAATACCTGTGGAAAGTAACAGTTTCACTTCTTCATTCCCAATTTGGATGCCTTTTATTTCTTTCTCTTGCCTGATTGCTCTGGCTAGGACTTCTAGTACTATGTTGAATAACAGTAGTGACAGGAAATATCCCTGTCTGATTCCTAATTCTAGAAGATAATGTTTAATTATTCACCATTCACTATGATATTAGGCGATAATTCATCACATATGGCCTTTATCATGTTGAGGTACTTTTCTTCTATATTCATTCTATTAAATATTTTAACCATAAATGGGTGCTGTGTCTTGAAAATGCTTTTTCTACACCAGTTGACATAATCATATGGTTTTTGTTGTTTGTTTTTTAATGAGAATTCACTAGTGAAGCCATCTGGTCCTAGACTTTCATTTTGGAACAGGTTTTGGATGATGGTTTCAATTTCTTTACTGTTGATCACTGGTCTGTTTAGATTTTTCCAGTTCTTTTTTTATTTAGTCTATGTAGGCTATGTGTTTCTAAAAACAAATCCATTTCTTCTAGGTTATTGAATTTGGTAGCATATAGTCCTTCATTATATTCTTGTATGATTCTTCGTATTTCCGTAGTGTCCACCATAACTTTTCCTCTTTTACTTCTTATTTTGATTATTTTTGCCTCTGTAAAAACTAGGCAGGGGGTTGTTAAGTTTATTATTATCTTCAAAGAACCGGCTCTGTTGAGTTAATTGTTTTTCTATTTCATTTAGTTCTGCTTTAATTTTTATTTTCTTCCTTCTGCTGACTTTAAGTTGCATTTGTTCTTTTTCTAGTTTTTTAAGATGTGATGTAAGGTTGTTTATTTGAGATTCTTTTGTTTTGTTTTTTGAGATAGGCCTGTGATCATATAAATTTTGCTCTAAATACTGTTTTTGTTTTTGCATCCCCCCAAATTTTCATACAATGTGTTTCTATTATCATTTGTTTCTATGTATTTTTATATATACTTTTATTTCTTCTTTGACCAGTTATATTTTAATAATATGTTGTGTAATCTCCACGTATATGTGGATTTTCTTGCTTTCTTTTTGCAGTTAATCTCCAACTTCAAAGCTTTGTGGTCAGAGACTATATGAGGTGTGATTTTAATCTTCAATTTGCTGAGACTTGTTTTGTTTCCCAGCATGTGGCCTATCCTTGAGAATGTTCCGTGTGCACTACAAAGGAAAGTATAAGTTTTGTGTTGTAGGATAAAATGTCTTGTAAATGTCAATTATGTGTAATTGCTGTAATGTATCATTTAAAGCTGATATTTTCTTATTGATTTTCTGTTTGGATGATCTGTTCATGGCTCTCAATAGGGTGTTAAGGTCCCCTACTCTCATTATTATTTTGTCATGAAATATCTCCCTTTAGTTCTGTTAGTAGTTGCTTTATAATGTTTGGTGCTTCCTGATTGGGAGCCTGTATATTAATAAGTGTCATATCTTCTTGTATTTTCCCCTTTATTATTTTGAAGTCTCCATCTTTTTCTATTACCTTTTTTATCTTGAAGTCTGTTTCATCAGATATAAGCATAGCTACATGCTCTTTTCTCTGGATGCCATTGGCGTGAAGTATTGTTTTCCACCCTTTTACTTTGAGTCTGTATTTTTCCTTATAGCAGAGCTGTGTTTCCTGTAGGCAGCGTATGGTTGAGTTTTTTTTTGTTTTTTTTTTTAATTTAATCTGTTATCCTGCACCTTTTTATTGGTTCAGTTCATTTACATTTAGGGTGATGATTGATATGGGAGGATTTCCTATAACTATTTTGCCTTTTGCTTTCTGGTGGCTCAGTTTTTCCTTTATTTCTTTTATTTTTTGTTTCTTTTATTTTAGTTTGCAATGCTCTGTGATTTTTTTTGTCTGTTTTATCTTCTTTTTATGTTATCTGTCTCAGGTCTAAATTTTGAGTAGTTACCATTCATTTAATATAAAATAGAGTTTCATATGTACAGTAGTATATTTTATTTTTCTAATATAAAAATTTGTTATTAGACTTATTGGGGTGACATTTGTTAGCAAGAATTAAATAGGTTCCCAGTGTACAATTCTACAAGTGCATCATCTGTTTGTTGCATTATATGTTCACCACTCAGTATGAGTTCTCTTTCCATCAACATATATTTGGCTCCCCCTCCCTCCTCTCCCACCCACTCCCTTTTCTCCCATCCCCCCTTGCCCCCAAATAACCATTAAACTATTGATCGGGTCCATTAGGTTTTTGTTTGTTTGTTTTTTCTTTGTTGCTTTCAGTTTTATATTCTGCACATGAGTAAACTCATATGGTTCTTGTTTTCTTCTGTCTGGTTTATTTTGTTTAGCAAGATCTCTAGGTCCATCCATTTTATGGTAAATGGCAGTATTTAATCTTTCCTTATAGTTGAGTAATATTCTATTGTGTACATGTACCACAGCTTCTTTATCCAGTCATTTATTGAAGGGCACTATGGTTATTTCCGTGTCTTGGCCACCATGAACACTGCTACAACGAATATCAAGGTACGTAAGTCTTTGTGGATCAAAGTTGGAGGTTGATTCCTCAGAAGGGAAATTCTTGAGTCATATGGTAACTCCATCCCTAATTTTCTGAGGAACCTCCACACTGTCTTCCATAGCAATTGTGCCAGTTTATACTCCCACCAGCAGTGTGCAAGAGTTCCTTTTTCTCCACATCTTCTCCAGCACTTGTTGTTCCTTGTCTTTTTGATAATAGGCATTCTAACAGCTGTGAGGTGGTATCTCACTGTGGTTTTGATTTGCATTTCCCTGATAGCTAATGAGGTTGAGCATTTTTTCATATGTCTGTTGGCAATTTCTATATCTCTGTGGGAGAAGTGTCTGTTTAGGTCCTCTGTCCACTTTTAATTGGGTTACTTGGGGTTTTTTTTAGTTGTTAAGTTGTATTAATTTCTTATATATTTTAGATATTAGAGACATATCAGATGCATTGTTGCAAATATTTTCTCCCATTCATTTAGCTGTCTTTTTGCTTTGTTGATAGTTTCTTTTGCTTTGCAGAAGGTTTTTAGTTTGATGTAGTCCCATTCTTTTATTCTTGCTTTTACTTTCCTTGCCTTTGAGGTCAGGTTCATGAAGTCTTCCTTGAGTCCTAAGTCTATAAGTGTAGTACCAATGTTTTCTTTTATATAGTTTATTTTGGGGGTCTTATATATGGAGGTCTTTAATCCATTTTGAGCTTATTTTAGTATATGGAGAGAGTTCAGAGCTCAGATTCATTCTTTTGCATAGGTTTTTCCAGCTTTCCCAACACCATCTCCTAAGGAGACTGTCCTTTTCCCATTACATATTTTTACGCATTTATAAAAAATTATCTGTCTATAAATTTGTGGAGATATTTCTGGGTTTTAAATTCTGTTCTATTGGTCTGTGTGTCTATTTTTCTGCCAATACCAAGCTGTTTTAATTATTGATGCTTTGTAGTATAAATTGAAATTGGAAAGTGTGATACCACCAGCCATATTCTTTTTATGTATTATTGCTTTGGCAATTCAAGGTTGTTTGTGGTTCCATACAGATCTGATACTTTTTAGAATCTATTTCATAAAAGTATGATGATGGGATTTTGATGGAAATTGCCCTAAATCTGTGAATTGCTTTGAGTAACATGGCTATTTTAACAATGTTAAGTGTTTCCAAAAACACTGATTATCTTTTCATTTCTTTGTGTCTTCAAATTTTTTGAAAAGTCTCTTATAGTATTCCATGTATAAGCCCATCACCTTCTTGGGTTAATTCCCAGGTATTTCATTCTTTTTGTGGCCATAGTAAAAGTTATTGACTCTCTCATTTCTTTTTCTGAAGATTTGTTGTTTGTATATAGGAATGCTGTTGATTTTTGCATGTTGATAATATATCCTGTGACTTTATTTGTTTATTGTTTCTTGCAGTTTCCTGGTAGAGTCTTTGTATTTCACATATAAAAGATCATGTCATCTGCAAATAGTGACAATCTGACCTCTCTTCTTCTAATTTGGATAGCTTTTGTTCCTTTCTCTTGCCTGATTGCTGTGGCTAGAACTTCCAGTACTATATTGAATAGCAGTGGTTAAAGTGGGCATCCCTGTTTTGTTGCTGATTTTAGGGGAATCGCTTCAGCTTTTCCACATTTAGTATGATATTAGCTGAGGGTTTATCACATATGGCCTTTATTATGTTTAGATATGTTCCTTCTATACCCATTTTATTCAGTGTTTTGATCATAATTGGATGTTTTATCTTTTTTAATGTGTTTTTTTCATCAATTCATATGATCATATGGTCTTTATCTTCTATTTTATTTATGTGGTGTATCACATTGATTGATTTTCATATGTTGAATCATCCTTGTGCTCCTGGGATGGATCCCACTTGATCATGATGCATAGTCTTTTTGATGCACTATTGTATTCTATTTGCTAATATTTTGTTTAGAATTTCTGCATCTGTGTTCATCAGAGATATTGGTCTATAGTTTTTTTCTGTTTGTGTTGTCTTTACCAGGTTTTGTTAAAGACAACACAAACAGGTAATGTTGGCCTCATGGAAAGATTTAGAAAGTATTGCCTCATCTTTAATTTTTTGAAAGAGTGTGAGCAAGATAGTTGTTAATTATTTTTTGAATGCTTGGCAAAATTTTTTGGAAAGATTGTCTGGTCCAGGGCTTTTGCCTATAGGGAAATTGTGGATAGTCATTTCAATTACTTTGCTATTGATTGTTCTACTTAGATTATCCAGTTCTTGGTTCAGTCTAGGTAAGCTCTAAGTTTCTAGAAACTTGTCCATGTTTTCTAGGTTCTTAAATTTAGTGGCAAAAAGCCCTTCCTAATATTTTCTTATAATCCTTTGTATTTCTGTGGTACCACGGGTACTTCTCCCCTTTCATTTCTAATTTTGAATACTTGTGTCCTTTCCTTTTGCCCTTTGATTCATCTAGCCAAGGATTTGTCAATTTGTTGACTTCCTCAAAGAACCAGATCTTTGTTGCATTAATTTTCCTATTGCCTTTCTGTTCTTGATTTCCTTAACTCTGCTTTAATTTTTACTATTTCTTTACCTCTGCTGACTTTGGGTTTTCTCTGTTCTTCTTTTTATAGTTCTTTAAGATGGGCTGTTAGGATGTTTACTTGTGATCTTTTTTGTTTTTTAAGATAGGCCTGTAATGATATAAAGTTTCCTTTTATTACTGCTTTCACTGTGTCTCAATAATTTTGATATGTTGTGTTTTCATTGTCATTAGTTTCTATGTATTTTTTAATCTTTTCTTTTATTTGTTCTTTGATCCAGTCATTTTTAAATAAGATGTTGTTGAATCTCCATGTATATGTGATTTATTCTGCTTTCTTTTTGCAGTTGATCTTTAATTTTAGAGCTTTGTGGTCTGAGAATACACTTGGTATAATTTCAATCCTTCTGAATTTGCTGAAGCTAATTTTGTTTCCTAGCATATGGTGTATCCTTGAGAATATTCTATGCACACTAGAAAAAAAGGTATAGTCTTTTTTGTTAGATAAAATGTCTTGTAAATTTGAATTATGTCCAATTCCTGTAATGTGTCATTTAGAGCTGATATTTTCTTATTTATTTTCTCTTTGGATGATCTGTCCAGGGCTATTAAGGGAGTGTATAGATCTCCTACATTTTTCATTTTCTCCTTTCAGATCTGTTAGTAGTTGCTTTGTATATTTTGGTACTTCCTGAATGGGAGTATATGTATTAATTAGTGTCAAGTCTTGTTGTTGTATTGTGCCTTTAATCCCTATGTAATGTCCATCTTTGTCTCCCTTTATCTTTTCTAACCTGAAGTTTGTTTCATTAGATATTAGCATGGCAACTCTTGCTTTTCTCTGATTACCATTTGCTTTTAGCATTGTTTTCTATCCTTTCACTCTGAGTCTGTGCTTGCCCTTATGTCTGAGGTATGTCTCTTGGAGACAACATATGGATGGGTTTTGTTTTTTAATCTGGTTTGCTACTCTGTGTCTTTTTATTGGTGAGTTCAGTCCATTAATATTTACAATGATGATTGATATATGAGGATTTCTTATGGCCATTCCTTTCTTTTTATTTATTTACTTTTGTTCCTTTTTTGTTTCCTGAACTCTATTGCATTTATTCTGATATTTTGTTTCAAGTCAAAGAGCCTCCTTCAGTTTTTCTTGAAGTGTTGGTCTTGTGCTGGTGAATTCCCTCAGCTTCTCTGTGTCTGAGAAGATCTTTATTTCTCCTTCATATCTGAAGGATAATTTTGCTGGATAATTTATTCTTGACTGGAAGTTTCTCTCTTTTAAACTTTTGAATACTTGATTTTACTCCCTCCTGCCTTGTAGAAGTCTGATGTCAGCCTGATGGGTTTACTTCTAAAGGTTATAGATCTTTTTTCCCTGGCTGCCTTGAAAATTGTCTCTTTGTCTTCAGTTTGTTACGTCTTTGGTACAGTGTGGCTCGGAGAAAATTTGCTAGGGTCCAGGGTCTAGGAGACCCATTTTCTACTAGAATTTGGGGTTCCAGATCTTTCCATAGGTTTGGAAAGTTCTTGTTTATTATCTGTTTGAGTATGCTTGCTGTGAGATTCTCTGCTTCTTCTTTTAATCTTATTATACTGATATTGTTTTGTCTCATGGAGTCAGATAGTTATTGCAAAGGTTTTTCAATTTTTTAAACTCTTAAACCTCTGTCTTTTATCATCTTTGTCATATTTTTGTCTTGATATCACTAATTCTTTCCTCCATTTGCTCAGCTCTGCTTTCCAACCTAAGTATATCATTCTTCATCTCTTTTACTGAGTTCTTCATCTCCAGAATTTCGGTTTGGTTCTTCTTTAAAATTTCCATTTATTTGCTAAAAGTTTTCTTTTGTTCTTGATTTTTTTCTGAATTCATTAAACAGCTTAAATTTTCTTGGATCGCGTTGACTTTTTCAGAACTGCTATCTTAATTTCTCTGTCATCGAATCACATATTTTCATGTCTTTAAGTTTCTTTTCTGGAGATTTTTTATTTTCTTTTTGAGCTCCTTTGTTCCCTTGGATATTCATAGCTATAAGTGTATTTCTCTTCCTGAACATCTATTACAAGAGTGGATCTTAGCATAGGTAGAAACAAAGACATCTTTCTTTTGCTTCCCAGTAAGTGTTACTAGAGTATTCTCACAGTGGGAAATTTCCTGAGAGGTGGGCATCTCTTCTTTGACCCTGTCACCTTGATCTCAGTGCACCACTCCCATGGCAGGATGTGGTGTGTAATATGTCTCTGAGTCTCTGAAATCCCCATTCTGAGCCTGCAGTCAGAAAGAAGCTCCAGCGCCCATGTGTCTCAGCTACACTTGGGGTCCCTGCCAGTTTCAGCCAGGAAGGGTGAAGACAGGGTTTGTTGTATGAGGCATGGGTTTGTTTGGTGTCTTCTATTCCACAGCTGACTAGCCCCTACTGTTCCTTCCCTGTGAACACTGAGCAAAGATGAGATTGGCGAGCTCTGGTAGAGTTGGGGAGTTGACCAGCTCCATGTCTTTGTTGTCTGCCTGGTAGTGAGGTCAGTGAAGGTTTTTGCTTTTTATATGCCCTGAGGCCTCTGCCTTGAGTGCTGGGTTCAGCTGTATTATATGTTGGTCCTTCAGTCAAGAATGTACAGGGCCAGAGAATGTGTGTGCACTACCACCTACATCTTCATCTCTCCAGGGGGCACACTAAATTCTAGGATTGCATTTTGAATGTGCCATGTTCCAGGATTTTTCCCAGGAACACAGTGAGCACCTGGTTCACATTCTGTACCTGTCACCATCTCAGTTATTTTCTCCGCTGAAATTGCATTAAGCTTTGGACCCGTGATTCACAGCTGCCATGTCCCAGCCTTTCTTTCTCCTAGGACTGTACTGACTACCAGGCTCGCATTTTTCCCCAGCTGCCATCTCAATCCCAGAATCATGCTGAGCTCTGGACCCCCATCCCAAACCTCTATCTTGGGCTCCAGACTATATCCTGCGACCTCTTCTCCACATTTCCCCATTCCTTCTTCCTCAGCTTGCCCATTTTTTTCACCTTTAGGTGTTTTCTTTGCGATGAATACATCTCTCATGTTGGTTTTGTGTTGCTTAAGGATTTCTTTGTTGAATTATATTTGTTCAATTTGTTGTCATTTCCAGGCAAGGTTTCAAGAAGCTTCTCTTATGCTGCCATTTTGATGACATCTCTCAACTTATTTTATTTTATTTTTTTTATTTTTTTTTTTTATTATTATTTTTTTTTAATTCATTTTTATTGTTAGACTTATTGGGGTGACATCTGTTAGCAGGGATTACACAGGTTTCAGGCATACAATTCCACAGTGCATTGTCAACTTGATGCATAATAAGTTCACCACCCAATGTGACCCCTCCCTCCATCCCCCCATATTTAGCTTCCCCCCCTCCTCTCCCACCCCCTCCCCTTTCTCCCCTCCCTAACCCACTCGTCCCCAAATAAACATTAAACTATCGATTGTGTCCATGGGTTATTTGTTTGTTCAGTTCTTTTTTTCTTTGCTTTCAGTTTTATATTCCGCATATGAGTGAAATCATGCAGTTCTTTGTTTTTTCTGTCTGGCTTATT